>JANAVB010024199.1:650276-756892 GCA_029216955.1 Iris pallida
TACATTCCCCACTATTGTCTTATGGCTAATTGGACTGAACCTACTTTAGTTTGTAATTTATACAACACACTGGTTATTCCTATATGTTGCCAAGGTTCATGCTTATGCGGGTACATAGGAAACCTAGTATAACTGGTTTGTAAACTTGTCCCTCCATGCTAAGGCCCAATACTGCTACTCTATATATTCTACTGTTATGTACCCAAGCCCTCTATTTCTTGATTCATTTTCATAGGACTGCTAGCATTGGGTAGTAGTTATCATGGGATGTCTACAGGGCCCTTATTGATACTGATACCCCTCACACCACTTTCCACTGCTACTCGAGAAGGTACATCCTTTCTGGTAATCCACCCTTGCTACACCCAATTCTGATATGACTTCATCTTCCCTAGACACCATGTATCCCATCTATAGGTTGATACTTCATTAACTCCAAATCACCTACAATATAACAACATGTAGGTATACCTTGTGTGGAATAGACACTCTACTTATAGGACAACACCCTTATCAATATTACTGCAGGCCCTTGCAGTAACGTCTATCAGTTACTGATGTACCTCATCTAAGACCCATTTTGTAGGATGTATTACCCTGCAGTTTCCTTTACACAACCCATTGGTCTTTATATATATGTTATGTTCATAACAGTTAGGATATGATTGAAACTTAACTACCGTTACTGCTATATGACTCCTAGCCACATACCTACATTATGATTCCCTCAAGGTACATTTTTGTATTGGTACTTGGGTAATCGAATAAGTACCCAAAATTTCTTGTACAACCCAGTCCTACTGCTATATTGCCTATAGTCACATTTGTATGACCCTTCCCAAGTTAAATCTGATATATGCTCTGATTCATCCCTCACCAAAACCCCAGCTATCTATCTTATCCTAGCATCTATGCATGGTGGCAGACTTTGCCCCTACAGGTTGCTGCCTATCTATGGCTTACCCATTGACACACATGCCATATTATAAAACCACTACAAAAATTTGTCAGATTAGCGACGTTAGAAAACGTCGCTATACTCGACGAAAACGTCGCTAAGAGAATTTAGCGACGTTTTTGGCAACGTTTCATGAACGACAGAAAAATACGTGTCGCTAAACGAGAAAATGTCGCAAAACGTCGCTCGGGCGACGTTATTTAGCGACGTCAATAACGTCGCTAATTAGCGACGTTATCTGCGACGTTTCTTCGTTGACGCTAATTAGCGACGTGTAAGGCAACGTCAGGATTTGGTCGCCATTTAGCGACATTTTTACTACGTTTTGGCGACGACGAGCTGACATCAGATTTGGTGCCACGTGTTGCCACGTCAGCATTTAGCGATGCTAGTAGCGACATTATTAACGTCGCTAACATGTAGCGACGAATATTAACGTCGCTAAAAACGTTGCTAAATTAAAAAAATAATAAAAAATAGGTTCCAGAATGCAAATGGAGCTGGAGCTGGAGCCTGAGCCAAAATACAGAATACAAAACACAAAATACAGAATCCAATCCTGGGTTCGCCGACCCCCTCGGTGGAATACTCAACACGGCATGCACAATACATTCCAGAATATACAAAAAATATAAAGAAAAAATACTATCCGCAACAAATAATGTCAATATATAATATCTGAACAAACCAAATCAATATCGCAAATACGTACAAACTCAATATCCTTAACGAAAAAGCTAAATATCCCCAAATACGTACAAAGTAAAAAATATAGTACAGTACAAACTCAATATCCTCAACTACTGATCGCCTGGAGCTGGACCCGGTGCTGGAAGAGGAGCGCCACCAGATGACTGTCGTCGCAACGTCAGGATCGTCTGGTACTCCTCCGGTGACAACAGGTGGACGAGCATGTCCTCCGTGCACCGCCGGATGTAGACGATGCTCCCGGCGTACCAGCAGACGGTCGCTCCGCTGCCATCTCCTGGAAATGCTGTATCTGCTCGGTCAACCTGCGTAGCCTCCTGCGTAGCACGGGTCATCTGTTGCAGCGCCTCCGTAGTCTCTCCAGCCTCTCAAAGCGTGAGATGAGCGCAGAATCATCTTTACGCGGCGCCCCATCCTCTCCAGCATCTCGTCACGCAGAGTTGCGATCTGCTCAAGGACGTCACTCTCCTGCTGGCGGATCGACTCCTCAGTCTGTGCGGGATCGGGCACACTAGTGGCGGTCGCAGAGGACTGTGACGCAATAAAGGCACCAAGGAGCCCGTACCATAGTACGTACCCCTATGCATGCCACCAACGGCCCTCATCCACATCTCGTCATCTGACTGAGCTGCGGCCGGAGGCTGTGGGAAGTGCTAGCACCAGCTCCCTCCTCCCGTGTCGGCCCGGCCTCCCTAAGCCTCAAAAACTCGGCCTAGAAATAACATCTATATAAATTCTCACGTGGTCGCTAAAAATTAAT
The DNA here is from genome assembly GCA_029216955.1 of Iris pallida. Taxonomy (NCBI): domain Eukaryota; kingdom Viridiplantae; phylum Streptophyta; class Magnoliopsida; order Asparagales; family Iridaceae; genus Iris; species Iris pallida. The sequence goes on from JANAVB010024199.1 coordinate 652,703, forward strand.
ATACTAATGCACTAGCATTAAGTAAAACTTCTAAAATTGACCTAGAACTAACATCTATATAAATTTTCTACGTAACTAAAAATTAATATTAATGAACTAGCATTAAGTAAAACTTACGTAGGTGTCCCGGGCCTTGTTGTCTACGAACAGCTCCCCCTTCTTGTGCGTGGCGAGGAACAAGGTCACCATATTCGGGTCTTCTTCCGATTCAACCTGTTATAAAATTATTATATGATTTGTCAGTTAAGTTGAAAGAAATATATTACTGTAAAATATTATATGGGTATACGGCGAGATACGTACCATATGGGTGAAGAAATCCATGATGGACCTTGATCCACCACACTACTACGACCCCGCCTGTTGCTCTTTTAGACTTTGCGGACTTCTCCTGTAGGCTTCCTCATCGAATCTCCTCTTCAATATCGCCCAGTCGGCGGCAGAGATCAACCCTGAATAGGCAATCCCCGGCGGTCGTGATCCTTTTGGTCGGTGATCGCGTCCCTAATAAGCTTGCTGGCGACGATAGAAAATATAGCCTCGACAACAACGGTGCGGTAGGGAGGGAAGAAGTAAGTCCGCTGAAAAAATCATAAAAGTACATAAGTTATAACATAACATACTAAATGTTAAAAGAAAATAAACTTTTACGTACCGAAAAGTGCTCAAACCAGAAGGCCTTCCTATCGGCCGGGACATCCCTCCAGTTTATCCAGGGCCCCCCGTAGTTCTGTCGCAGGAATGTACCCAGCGCCCGGTGTATGGAGGAGGGATAATACCTGGCAAATGGAAATTAAAATTTATTAAACAAGTTTATAATAAATTTAAACAAATTAAATACAACAATTTTACTTACCGCCTGGTCCGAGTACAGGCCCAAATCTCCAACCTCAGATCCCCCTCCGGGCGACACGGATGATCTATCTCAGATAGGAGCTGCACTATGCCCCTGCCCCACCCCCTGCCCCTGCCCCTGCCCCTGCCCGCAGCCTGCCCTCGGCCTCGCCCTCGCTCTCGACGTGGGCCTCGCCATCGTCCTCGACCTCGACGTGGGCCTCGGCCTGCTCCTCAATAGTGGGGTCGACCTCTGGAATACTCGACGGTACTGGCTGCGTAGAAGAAGAATGCCCTAGCCTCGAACTGCTAGAGCCGGATATGGAGGCACTGCCGGCGATTAGACCGCTAGTGTATGGTAGAGTACGGAGGGATGAGGAGTCGGTAGGAGTGATAGATGAGACGATCGGGCTCGTCGACTCCCACCAGGACCGAAACCAAATGATCCACGTCGACCCATATCTGAAAAAATACAGAAGTATATCATACTACATCTTAAAAAAATAAAAGTATACCATACTACAGCAAGGGAACGTCGCTATGTAAACCATACTATATCTAAAAGAATAAAAGTAAACCATACTACATCTGAAAACGTCGCTTATTAACGTTGCTAAAACAAAAGTAAACCATACTACATCTGAAAAAAATAAAAGTAAACCATACTACATCTGAAAATTAAACATATTCAATCCTCTTCTGAAAATTTATCTTGTTCTGATTCCTTTTTCTCTTCGTCTTCCTCTTCCTCTTCACTTCTATTAACTTCCTATTCCTTTTCTGATACTTCTACCTCTTCCAATTGATGAAACATGTCATGAGGAACTTTCGTTGAGTCACATCAACAATATTTGTAATAAGAGATAGTTCGTCTTCCTGATAAGCTATCTCGTCGACATCGAAGGTATTCCGAACTTTAGTCTTACAGACTGCCCATCAATCTGATCTTCCGGCTCCTCGTTTTGGATAGCTGGTAAAGTAAACTAGCTGAGCATGGCTTGCTAGAACAAACGGCTCATAAGCTTGATATCGACGGCGATAATTTATGTCAACAAGACAATATTTGTCAACTCTCCAACCTCGACCCTGGATCGGATCGAATAAGTCACATCTGAACAAGATGATCTTACAAGGTTCTATAGCATAATTGTATGTTAGTTCCACAATCTCCCATAAGACGCCAAAGAAGTCATTGTCTGGGTCGACGTCTTTGTAGTTTGAAGATTTTATGCACAAACAGCTATTCTTCGTAGAATCCAAATCCAAGAAGTCGTCTCTTATTCGAGCATTTGTTGACTTGAACCTGAAACCATTTACGCAGTAACTTGGCCAGGTCTTCACTTGATAAATTGGCCCCTTGGCTAGAGTTTTAATATACTCATTCTCAAGGATTGCCTCGGGACGATCAACCTAAATACCATAGAAACGATACTAACTTAATTATTATGTGCAAGTATAAACGTACAGAAAAAGTAAATTGTAACTACGTCCGTACATATGCTCTCAACCAAAAAGGAAAATGAAGTCTCATTTGTCGTTCTACTTCCTCCTCGGTTGCGTACGGATTGTTGGACGTTACCTCATCCTTAAACATGCTGAAAAGCAACGAAGCATAGGTATATTAGTTATATTCAGAAGCAACGAAGCACGCAAAATAATTTTACTTACCTCTCTAGCTTGTCCACTTCTTCCTCGTCGCAGTTGAGCAATACATATAACATTGTAGCGCTAACCTCATCGTCATTTAGATATCCTTTTTTTCATTTTACCAGATGGTTTTTCGTAGGCAGTAAATACTTTCAGTTTTGCCTCCATACCAACTTTATAGCCGTCGTCATTTCTGGGAGCCCTTGTTCTGTTTGTAGCAATATGAGGCTGAAAATACATGGAACAGAAGTTTAAAATCTTCTCAAGGACATATGCTTCACAGATAGAACCCTCCACCCGTGCCTTATTTTTTACCTTCCTCTTGAGGTAGTTCAACTGTCGCTCAAACGGGTACATCCAACGATAACCGAGAGGTCCGACAACAAGAGCCTCATGGATAAGATGAATCGGCAGATGCTCCATTGAGTCGAAGAATACAGGAGAAAAAAACTCTCTCAAGTTTGCAAAGTGTTACCACAATGTCATTCTTTTGCTTCTCTAAACGATCGACGAGCAACTTGCAAGAACAAAGATCTCTGAAGAATATGCTAAGCTCTGTTAATGGATCCCAGACTACCGGCGGTAATAATTCTCAAAATGCAACAGGAATTAACCTTTCCATGAATACGTGGCAATCGTGGCTCTTCATTCCGGTCAGTTTACACTCCTTTATGTCGACACATCTTCTTAGATTGGAGACGTATACGTCCAGAAATTTCAAGTCTTGGATCCATCTACAAAGTCTCACTTTGTCCTCATTGTCCAGCGAGTAGATTGCCTTAGGCCGCAAAAGCTTTCCCTTTCCATTGTCTATCATGTGCAATGTAGGGCGTCTGCATATTTCGGCTAAGTCCAATCTAGCCTTCTGATTGTCTTTTGTCTTTCCCTTACGTCCATTACAGTATTAATTATGTTATCAAATACGTTCTTCTCGATATGCATGACGTCAAGGTTATGTCTAATCAGATTTGTGCTCCAATATGACAGATCCCAGAATATACTCCTTTTTGTCCAGTTATGAACTTCGCCAAATCCCTCGCAATGGCTGCTCGTTGTTGGATGTTCAATAGTACTTGGAATTTCTTTTACTTGCTCCCATGTGTCCTCTCCGGACCACATTGGCAGTGGATCGCCCTTCTCCATAGCTCCGGCATGGAATACAGTTCTGTTCCTACGATACGGATGGTCTTTCGGCAAGAACTGCCGGTGACAATCAAAGAAACATAGCTTTCCTCCGTGTCTCAAACGAAAAGCCTTCGTGCGGTCCATGCAATACGGACATGAAAGCCGACCATGAGTGCTCCATCCAGATAACATTCCATAAGCCGGAAAGTCGTTGATTGTCCACATTAGTGCTGCCCGTATCTGAAAATTCTATTTTTTTGAAGCATCATACGTGTACGCCCATATTTCCCATAGCTGCTTCAGCTCATCTATCAACGGCTGTAAGTACACGTCGATGTTCCTCTACGGGTTGTTCGAAATGGGGATGATAATAGTTAGGAACATGTAACGTGCCTTCATGTACATCCAAGGCGGTAGGTTGTACGGAGTGAGGATTATCGGCCAGAATGAATATTGGGAGCCTGAAAGATCAAATGGGGTGAAACTATCAGAGCAGAGCCCCAACCTTATATTACGCACATCAGAAGCGAAATTAGGATATGCTCGATCGAAGTGCTTCCACGCTTCTCCATCAGATGGGTGATCCAACACTCCTTCGGTCTGTTGTCGCTTGTGCCAACTCATATTTTTGGCAATCTCTTTCACCATGAACAATCTCTGCAACCGCGGCGTCAACGGCATGTAGTGCATTGAAGCAGTCGGTCTTCTAGACTTGACTGCAGCAGTTGGCTTGTAGCGATCAGTACCACAGAATCCATACACTTCTACATCCTTGTGATCTTTGTAGTAAAGCATGCATCCGTTCTGACAGCAATCGATCTTGTTGTATCCCATCCAGAGAGATCTCACCATCCTCTTAGAGCGGTAGAAGTCTTTCGGTAACTTGGCACCCTCCGGCAAGATATCGGTAATCAACTCGAGCACTCTATTATAGCATTCTTGGGATATGTTAAAGTCAGACTTTATGCTCAAGAGCCGAGTGATCACCTCTAATGGTGAATGGTTCTCACAGCCAGGGTATAAAGGAGTCCTTGTATTCTCCAGCAACTCTATGAACTTCGCGGCATCGGCATTCGGTGCCTCCTCAGCTGCGTCACGATTATATGAATCGAAACTAGGCCCCGCAGCGTCGAAGACCAAGTTCACGTACTCGTTGTTGACACCAGTTCGGTTGTGGACATTCATATAATGCTCCACAAAAGGCTCCATATAAGGCTCCACATAAGGCTCCGCTTGGAATGCTAAAGGTACAAGCTCTCCTTGTGCGGTCCATTGGTAGTAATTCGGAAGAAAACCCTTTGTGTATAAATGATACGTCACATCCAATTCTGGTTGAAACTTTATGTTTCGATATTTTGCACACGGTCACTTAATGTCCACGCCATCCATGGATTGAGGAAATGCCTTCGCGAATTGGACGAATTATTCTACTCCGACGATGTATTCATCTCGCACACCGCACCTGTCATCTCGAATGCGGTTGTACATCCACGAACAGTCTAGCAGATACATGGATATAGCCATTTCTAGATATCTGCAAATATGAATAAACTTTAAAACTAAAACGAATAAACTACATACTACATACTACGGCCGTGACTCGGGACCATTCCTATGAGTCGGGACCATTCCTACTACATACTACATACTAAAACGAATAAAATTCAAAACTAAAACTTAAAAACTAAAACGAATATACTACAAACTAAAACGAATATACTACATACTATGGCTGTGACTCGGGACCATTCCTATGAGTATCGGGATCAAGGAAACTACGTGTTATAAATATCGGCACTATCGATACGTGTTATAAATATCGGTACTATCGTGTTATAAATTAACCAACCAACAAAACAACGTGTTACAAATATCGGTACTATCGGTACGTGGTTTCGAATCGGAGTATCACATTTTTCGGTGTCGGAAAACAAATAACTATTACTAAATTATCAGTTTTTTCGGCACAATCGGTGCCATTGACCCAGCCCCCCCCGCACCCCTCCCCCCTCCCCCCCTACACCACCCCTAACCCGAACCCTATCCCTAACCCCTCCTCCACTAGCCCCCCTCCCCAGTCCCCCAACCCCTACACCACCCCTAACCCTAACCCGAACCCTAACCCTAACCGCCTCACCCCTCCCTAACCCCACCCCTAACCCCACCCCTAACCCTAACCCTAACCGCCCTCACCCCTCCTTAACCCTAACCCTAACCCTAACCCCACCCCTAACCCTAACCCGAACCCTAACCCTAACCGCCCTCACCCCCAGCCGCCAACACCCCTCTCTGCCCCACCCACCCAGCCACCCCAACCATTTCTCACCCCCAATCACCCGTACCACCCCTGCCCCTCCCCCCGAGCCACCAGCACCCCCCTAACCACTAACAACAAATAGAGAGAGAGAGAGAGGGAGTCACGTACCAGAGGAGAGTCGCCGGAGAGAGTGAAGTCGCCGGAGAGAGTAAGAGCGAGAGCGAGAGCGCCGGAGAGAGTGAGAGCGAGAGCGCCAGAGGAAGAGAGTGAGAGAGTGAAATGGATGGGGAAAATGAATTCGGGAGCGGAGGGAAATTTAATTTAGTTAGAATTTAGCGACGTTACTATTAACGTTGCTAAAAAAGTCGCAATTAGCGACGTTGTAGCGACATTTGGAGACGACTAGCTCACGTAACTAGTATACGTCGTTGTCACGTCGCCATTTGTGTCGCTAGTAGCGACGGTTACCGACGTTTTATTTATACGTCGCTAAAGTCCACAATTTGGCGACGTCTTTTTAACGTCGCTAAATTTACGTCGTCAATTAAGCAAATTTTAGTAGTGAACATATACCTATTGGTATGATATGTCAGTGTTTCCTGACCTATACTTTGCCTAGGCACGACCTGTTACACAGCTAGGTATACTTCTTAACACACAATAGGTTATAAAAAAGCCTTGTATTGATACACAAGCCCTGTGATTACCCACAGGTCACCTACAGGTCCCTCTACAGTTGTACCCTCTGTGACACACACCTGCGAATTGTTACATGAACACAACCTCTTCATTACCTACTATAGGTTATTTCCTACTGCTGCCCAATATAATATTTGGTATTTTGCTAACTGTTTCCCAACTGTGAAATCTGTATTCATATGTTGATAAACTACTATCCCATTGGTACCTTGCACTGACACCTACCAACAGTTTTTGTACCCCAACTGATACACTCCTGCTACCTGGTTTCACCCAGTACCTGACATGTCCTACTGACTGCAGAGAGTTGTTTTTCTCTTAGTATCTTGAGGCACACACACGAATGCACTAATTACTGATACATACACACACGCCTCATTAGTCTTCAACCAACACCAGCTTGGACTAATTAGGGGTTTCCTTGACACACACGCGTGGTACTAACTAAACTAGAGACATGTGGGACACTACATAGGCATATGTAAGATAGGATAGATATGTAGGTGCCCCTGCTACCCATGTTTCTTATATCATTTATGGAGCTATAAGGAAGTAATGTGATTTTTCTACCTCTGAACTTATCCCTTGCCCCCTTAACACAAAACAGAGTTCCCCCCTCCCCTGTCTTCCGATACTAAGTAATCCTTACCAAGTGTATTATATGCTATTGCCCTATTCCCCCCAAGGTTGCTGCCCCATGGACAATTATGCAGCTACATCTCACATCCTATCTGGTGCCTCCTAGGAATTATATCAAATACCTATCAATCCTAGTCCAATGTTTTGCTAATGACAGGAATTTACAAGTACTTAAGATAGGAGATGGTTTACCTCTTGGTGCTGATGATAGGGTTGGACTATCCTTCGATCCAAACTGGAACTTCCTCTCCCTGGGTTTCTTGTGCAAGGGAAAGAGGTAGGTTGCTAGGGTTGAGGGGGAAAGGATCGGCTGCAACTTTCCTTTATATATCCAAGCTTTGGATATACGTCGATCTCTCTAGGGATTAAGAGAGATCAAGTTCGAGATTAAATTGAAATTTGAATACAGATGGTGATCGACTATTAAACAGAGTTTGAATTTGTGAAGTTTACAGTTAAAACCCTTTTAAAGTGTATTTTACAATATCCCTCTCCTTCTCCCTATTTAATTGAAATTTGAATACATTAATATATCATGATATTCATATATATATATATATTAAATATATATATATATATTAAATTTTGGGCTCATGGACTTACAAATCTACCCTCCTTAGAAAAAATTCTTCCTCGAAATTTGAAGATAGACACAAGGTAGAAGTATACCTCATGGCTCGAAAAGGTAAAGATAACGTTCGTACAACTCGTACTCTCTCTTCCATGTTGATTCGCCCAGAGAATGATGCCTCCAAGCGACACACACCAACGGGATCGTCTGGTTACGGAGTACCATCTCTCTATGAAGCGGCTGAGGCGACTCAACTTTGCAGTGTACTCGTCGACGGCGAGGTTTTCCTGCTCCGGACTCTCAAACTGACTCTCTAAAGCCTCTCGAGCTACGTCGGGGTATAAATTCTTCTTGAATAGTTGCTTGAACTTTGCCTAAGTCACATCTGGTATAGAAAGTCGATGCTCATCGTTATACCACGTCCAGGCGATGTCGAAAAGCTGCATGCTGGCTGACTCTATCTTCAAGTCTTCAGGAACTCGAGCCATCCGAAGAAATCTCCCCACGTTCTCTATCCACTCATCAGCATAGAGAATCCCCTCTTTCCCATAGAATTCCAAGGACCTGAGGTTCATGATGACCTTGGAAGTTCCTGGGTGAGGTCGGGGAGCATCTATAGTCTGAAGAGCCTCTCTCAAACTATCACGGAAGATGTTGGCCTGCTTAGTCTGAGAATTAATAAACTACTGGAAGATCCCAAGAAGCTGAACAGTGTCCAGTGCAAGAGCTGGAGGCAGTACAGGTACTGGAGGTGGAGTCTGCAGAGGAAACTGCGGGGGTGGTAGAATATCATCTGTCATACCCCGATCCCGCAGAGTCCTTTCGTCCTCGGTTCGGACTCTGTGAGACCGTTCGTCCTCGCTAAGGCGTGATGCCGTGCAAGCCTAAGTTGCGCTTGTACAAGGCCAAGACCTGAAGCAAGACAAGATAGACAAGATTGAAAATACGCAGCGAAATGTATCACAGATAATTGAAGCAGCAGCGGACATATTTCAGAATACAAGCATTGAACATAATGGTAACAAAAAACAATTCTCTTTATTGATTTCATTTGAACAGATTACAAGCTCCCGATTCTCTCTAATACAATATTACATTCTCTCAGAACTTTACAGATTACAATGATCCCGTTCCCATACATTATATCCCTTTATATACAAAACCAACTCTTGCTACAGATGCCATCTCTTGGGCATCTCTTCTGATTTTTGGCTCATGAGGATGAGGCTCGGGCTATCGCTTCGGACTATCCTTCTCGATGCATAGTGCACCTGTATGCAGACTGATGGTCGGTCAGTATATCAGCATACTGGTGATTGTGAACAAAGAGCTATATTTGTCTGAAATGATCACTGTTTATTTAGTGAGAAAATGTTTCTTGTGATGTGATCTTGCTACTTTTACCTATATTCATTACATACATACAGAGTCAGTTTACATCTCTTTTGAAAATATCTTTGAAAAGCCAACATTTCAGTTCCATCTTAGCCGCTGTGTCTCCCTTCGGTTCAGCTCGTCGCTAACCGTTGTGACTCGCATGGGTTCAGCTCATCGCTAGCAGCTGTGACTCTCTTGGGTTCAGCTCGTCACTAACCGTTGTGACTCGCATGGGTTCAGCTCGTCGCTAGCCGCTGTGACTCACAAGGGTTCAGCTCGTCGCTAAGTGGATATCCCAATGCAAATGTAATATCAAATGAAACTATCATGCATAAATCGAGTAACTCATAAACAATTCCATCTTCTTCTCAAGCAGGAAACTGTTCTCTTTCTTAGCAGACAACGTACGGATTCTCTTATAAGCATACTCAAAGTCTAGCATCTTGTTATTAGCAACAACATTCATTCAAAAGCTCAGATTCTTATTAGGCGCAAGCAAATCATAAAATAAGACTTTGTCCACTCACCCAGATCAATCGTCTTCTATTGTAGAGCCAGCAATCCGATCTTTCTGTCTATCTAGTACCTTCGCGGAGCGGGGCACTAAATAATTATCCACCGAAAAGAAGTTTCATCCTCGAAACTTAAGGAGAAACTTACGATATCCTTAGCAGCGATAGTCCTCATCCTTCGCCATCATCAATCCATGAAATCACAATTCAGATCATATCAAAACTCTTATTCAATAAAGCATTTCAATCTCAACCAATCAAATCGATAAAACAAATGCCGACATCATAAAAATATTTACGGACTTATTGTATGGAACGTTCATCTCATTGATGATATCAAACAGGCAAGAAAAATTTCGATCAGAAGAACATGTATGAATTCAATTGAATCAAAAATTGGCCAGAGGATCGTGTTGCTTTGATACCATTCTGTCACGCCCCGATCCCGCAGAGTCCTTTTGTCCTCGCTTCGGACTCTGTGAGACTGTTCGTCCTCGCTAAGGTGTGATACCGTGCAAGCCTAAGTTGTGCTTGCACAAGGCCAAGACCTGAAGCAAGACAAGATAGACAAGATTGACAATACGTAGCGGAACGTATCGCAGATAATTGAAGCAGCAGCGGACATATTTCAGAATACAAGCATTGAATACAATGGTAACAAGAAACAATTCTCTTTATTGATTTTATTTGAACAGACTACAAGCTCTCGATTCTCTCTGATACAATGTTACATTCTCTCAGAACTTTACAGATTACAATGATCTCGTTCCCATACATTTCATTCCTTTATATACAAAACCAACTCTTGCTATAGATGCCATCTCTTGGGCATCTCTTCTAATTTCTAGCTCCTGAGGATGAGGCTTGGGTTATCGCTTCGGACTATCCTTCTCGATGCATAGTGCACCTGCATGCAGATTGATGGTGGGTCAGTATATCAGCATACTGGTGATTGTGAACAAAAAACTATATTTGTCTAAAATGATCACTGTTTATTTAGTGAGAAAACGTTTCTTGTGATGTGATCTTGCTACTTTTACCTATGTTCATTCCATGCATACAGAGTCAGTTTACATCTCTTTTGAAAACATCTTTGAAAAGCCAACATTTCAGTTCCATCTTAGCCGCTGTGCCTCCCATGGGTTCAGCTCGTCGCTAACCACTGTGACTCGTATGGGTTCAGCTAGTCGCTAGCTGCTGTGACTCTCTTGGGTTCAGCTTGTCGCTAACCGCTGTAACTCGCATGGGTTCAGCTCGTCGCTAGCCGCTGTGACTCGCAAGGGTTCAGCTCGTCGCTAAGTGGATATCCCAATGCAAATACAATATCAAATGAAACTATCATTCATAAATCGAGCAACTCATAAACAATTCCATCTTCTTCTCAAGCAGGAAACTGTTCTCTTTCTTAGCAGACAATGTGCGGATTCTCTTATAAGCACACTCAAAGTCTAGCATCTTGTTATTAGCAATAACATTCATTCAAAAGCTCAGATTCTTATTAGGCACAAGCGAATCATAAAATGAGACTTTGTCACTCATCAAGATCAATCGTCTTCTGTTGCAGAGCCAGCAATCTGATCTTTCTGTCTATCTAGTGCCTTTGCGGAGCGGGACACTATATCATCTCTGCGGAACCTCGAGGTCTGCAGATATGGTGGGTCGCCCAGATGAGTAAGATGGCCTTCATGTGTTGGTGGGGTCCCATCTGTAGAAGATCTTCCTGCAGCTGGTGGGGTGTCCATGGGAGTGGTGTTCCTGTCTTAAGAATCCATTAACTACAATAAGAAAAATCGTCAGACGGTGGGAAGATTCAAACATGATGCAAATCAATGAGTAGTTGAAGTCAAATATGGAGATCAATAACGCGTTAAACATGTAGAGGTGGTCCTAAAAAACTAATCCTATTCGTAGGTCCATAGTACTACGACTAACTTAAGTACTACCACGAGTTCGCAATCTTTTACGAAAAAGACCTGCATGGGCCACCATAAAAATATGTCACAACCCGTACCCAGAATTTGGACATGAGTCATGGGTATGTCCAGTCTACGCTACAGTGTCGACGGTAGAACGCTGTCTAATCCTCCACAGATTTATAAAACACAACCACACAGTTTATATATTTTCCATATCACAGCTTTCAATTCCACAGATAAATCAAAAGTTACTAAAATATACTCAACCACATGTAGAGAGAATAGATAGAAAATAAAACTGAATAATCTCAAAGAAAAGTCGAATAATACTAAATGGCAATCCACTGATCAACTCACATAGTCCTCAAATAAAATAAACAACTAAAAAAAGGTTCCCAAAGACAAATCTGGCCAAACTAGATATCCTCTAGCTAACTATCATCTACAGATGGTAATTCTGCTAAGGTCACGTCCAGATTATCTTGTAAGCTAAGGTCAGTCTCTGTAGTGCTCATAATAAGTGGTACAAAAGTCCTCTAACTCATCACCTAAAAATAGATTATCCAATCAGGATTGGAACAAGCACATATGACAGGCTATTCAAAATATGATAGAATTTATAAAACATAAAAATAGCATATGAGATTTAACTAGGAAATAATAGGCATCATGATATAGCAAGAAAAAAGAACATGCAAACTCTATAATAAGATATAGAAACTAGAAAGAAAATATGTAGATATGGTGACATGGCTTGTGATGATGAAAATAAGGTAAAACAAGTGAATCGGCACCTATCTATGTGTGTTGAAATATTATGTTCGACATGTGAATGACTAAGGGATAAATTCGACCAACCGCATGTGTCTTGTGCGGCTGCTATTCTCCACGTAAGACAAATAAGATGGAAAGGGTAGTTCACACATCTACTAAGATATTTTTTTGTCCGGCTAGTACCCATGGATTCAAACAGGTTATGAACACGGTAGTTATGTGAATACATCAGTCACAAAAATATAACAGGTAAGAAATTTATAATACTAACCCCATGTATCATGCGTGTCAACAAACATAAGATACATATTTATAACATGTAACGAAAAAACTATCATAAATCAAAAGCAATCGGTATATGTACTTACATGTGGTCCTGAGCTGCGAATACGGGTCGAGCACTGAGTCAAAGTCTCCAAAACCTATATTTGAATTAATTAAATTAATAGTTATAATTTAGAAATAACAATTTACCTATTTCGTGTCTAGCTTCTAGGTTCATCATTTATACTTCTTTAGCAACCCACATACGTTCCCCACTATTGTTGTAAACTCCATAAATAAGAATTTAATAATAAATATGTTTTTACGATATTTAAATTGTTTGCTAGTAATTTAGAATTAATAGAATTAGGATATTAGTGTTATTATTATTATTATTATTATTATTATTATTATTAGTAGTAGTAGTAGTAGTAGTAGTATTTTTGTTGTTATATATTTAGTCGGTTATAAAGGAAACATAATATTAGTATTTTTGAAAATAATTATTAAGTATTGGTTGTGATTATTAATTGATTGATTATTTAGTTATTTAATTTAGGCCTTTAGTTCCTACCCAAATCTAACTCTAAAGCCCATTAACCCACTTCCCTCGTTCAACCCCACTCACCCGTTCCCACTCTCCGATCCACTTCTTATGGATCCACCATCTCTCCCCCTACGTACAAACACAGAAACTTTTTCTTTCAAAACCATTTTCTCCTCATAAAAAAGTTTCACAAACTCCTCTCCACCTCCCTCCACACTCAACCATTCTCCAAACCGTCTCTTCCTCCATGCTCCTCGCTCTACCCCGCTCCTATCTAGACCCACCTCGCCACCTTTCGATGAACAACCGACGCCGACCGTAGCATCTCGTGCCTGACCAGCCGCAGTACCCCATGCGCGCCGTCCCGCAGGCCGCCGCACCCTGCGCTTGCTGTCCTGCTGCCCACGGCTCCCTCCGCGTGCCCAATCGCCTGTATTCGCGACCCTCGTGTCTGCTCGGCTCCTATGTACGCGAATCTGAGGCCGAAGCTACACTTCGGCTCTCCTTCTCCGAGCTCTCCGGTAGGTTTTTCTGTCTCAGAACATTTTTTTCTTTTAGCCAGAAACCCATTTCCGGTCCGACCAAAACTGACAGAATAAAGCTCTGTCATTTTTGGGATAATTAGTTTTTATTTAATTATTTGGTTAATTTAGTAAAATTAACTAATTAGATGATAAACAATAGTTAGATTAATAATTAGAAAATTGCTGGTAATTACGATTATTGAATTATTAGAAATTGTGATAATTATTAGGCCGTCGTAATTATTGTAATAAATACTTTATGTAAAATAATTAAATTATAATTAATAATTATTGTTGTCTTATTAAAAATATAGTTGTAAAATTATAGTTAATAATTGTCCCTAGTAATTGTTAAAATAATAGCATTTCAGTAAAATGGTTACTAAATAAATGATTATTGTAGTTATATAATTATTATGTAAAATAGTATTTTGGATTAAAAAGGAGTTATTATATATGTTGTTATTTACGAAAATAAAACGTTATTTGTTTCCAAAAATCTTCTTATGACAAAAAGTACATTTTTTTTGTATAAGTAAATCAAATTAAAGTTAGTTAAAATAAAAACCCATTTATTACCGACTTTAAATAAAATACAGTAATTTCTCATGTTTTGTTTTACAAATAAGATTTTAGTAAAAAGATCATTTTATCAACTAGTATTATTTACGTGTATTATGATTAAATTATTAAAAGAAATATAGTTTTGTATTTATTACAAAAATGCAAGTTTCATTAATAAAATCGATCGTTAGAGTAAATCGTTAGCATTAATAATAAATCCATTGGAACCCTTAGAATGCTAAACCAGACTGTTAATTAATGTAGGTTTCAAGGCCTAAGTCTGAGGTCGTATTTCCTATCTCCACCTACAGCATCGAAAACCAAGACAAGTTCCATAATAATCAAAACTCGTATTTTAATTGATGATTAAATGTACTGCATCATTAGAAATATTGTATTGACACTTGATTCACGGGATCCCTCTTGGATCCAAATTGATTGCTTGATTGACTCATTAACTTGGGATTGGGGAGTAGTGTTAGCACATGTGGTCAAAGCTCCCCTTATTGCCTCATTGTGGATAACTGAAGTCCCATCTCACGCGAGCTGAAACTGGACCGTGCTCATTAGAACACATATTGCCTCCAACCCCAGCCTGCCATGGGATGCTACACACTCAAAATACTATTGCTTATTGTAGATTGCATTATTATTGTTTCCTTAAGATTTTACTGCTTCATTGATTCTTTATTGTTATTTAGAAATATAAATATATTTTAAAACTGCTTCTTGTATCTTTTAATTGTTTATTAAAATATTGGAATTGGATACATGTTTCTTGCTCCTCTCCTGGCTGGAGAGCAACATTTTTAGGTAACTACTATGACGAGGAGATGTCTTATAGTACCTACTATGGACCTGACTTGAGCTCTGGGGAGTTAGCTGAACCCAACTAGGAGGCCCAAGATCACCAGTACTATTGCAGTTTAGTTTCTTTAATTCAGGGTTGTTATAAAAGACTACCTGTAATAATTTTAATTATTACCGTGCTTTGTGTGTTGAATTTCTCAGATAGACCTTATTTCTGGACTCAAAAGTTTAAATAAAAGTTTTATTTAAATTTTAGCATTTTAAGAATGTTGTGCATTTGTGTTACAACTAATTGATACAGCTTACTATCGTCGTATCACAACGGTGCAGGTTGGGCATGATCTGACTGGACCTAGAATCTTGGGATCGGGTCATGACAATTGTCTTATGGCTAATTGGACTTAATTTACTTTAGAATTTGTAATTTATATAGCACACTAGTTATTCCTATATGTTGCCTAGGTTCATGCTTATGCATGTACATAGGATACCTAGTATAACTGGTTTGTGAACTTGTCCCTCCATGCTAAGGCCCAATACTGCCACTCTATATATTCTACTGTTATGTACCCAAGCCCTCTATTTCTTGATTCTTGTTTATATGACTGCTAGCATTTCGGTAGCAGTTATCATGGGCTGCCTATAGGTCCCTTATTGATACTGATACCCCTCACACCACTCTCTACTGCTACTCGAGCAGGTAGATCCTCACTGGTCATCCAGCCTTGGCTTCTACTAGCTTATAAATCCATGCTACACCCAATTTTGCTATGACTTCATCTTCCTTAAACACCATGTATCCCATCTATAGGTTGATACTTCATTAACTCCAAATCACCTATAGTATAACAGCATGTAGGTATACCTTGTGTGGAATAGACACTCTACTTATAGGACAACACCCCTTATCAATGTTACTGCAGGCCCTTGGAGTAACTCCTATCAGTTACTGTTGTACCTCTTCGAAGAACCATTCATATAGGATGTATTGCCCTGCAGTTTCTTTTACATAACCCGTTGGTCTTTTATATATCTATTATGTTCATAACAGTTAGGATATGATTGAAATATAACTACCGTTAATGCTATATGACTCCTAGCAACAAAACTTACACCATGATTCCCCCATGGTATATTCCTGTATTGGTACTTGTGTAGTCGAATAAGTACCCACAATTTCTTGTACAGCCCAATCCTACTACTATATTGCCTATACTCACATTTGTATGACCCTTCCCAAGTTACATCTGATACATGCTCTGATTCATCCCTCAAACCAAAACCCCAGCTATCTATCTTATCCTAGCATCTGTGCATGGTGGCAGACTTCGCCCCTGTAGGTTGCTACCTACCTATGGCTTTCCCATTGACACACACGCCATATTATATGACATATACCTATTAGTATGATATTTCAGTGTTCCTTGACCTATACTTTGCCTAGGCACGACCTGTTACACAGCTAGGTATACTTCTTGATACACAACATGTCATAAAACAAGCCTTGTCTTAATACGCAAGCCCTGTGATTACCTACAGCTGGTCGCCTACAGGTCCCCTACAGTTGTAACCTCTGTGACACATACCTACGAATTGTTACATGAACACAACCTCTTCATTACCTACTGTAGTTGGCATTTAGCTAACCACTGCGACACATACATGCAAATTGTCATATAAATACTTGCGAATTGTTACATGAACACAACCTCTTCAAAGTTGTAACCTCTGTGACACATACCTGCGAATTGTCATAAAACAAGCCTAGTGGCGCCTACTATAGCAGTTGGCATTTTGTTAAATGTTTCCCAACTGAGAAATCTGCATCCATATGTTGATAAACCCCCTATCCCATGGTTACCTTGCACTGGCACCTGCCAACAGTTTTTGTACCCTAACTGATACACTACTGCTACCTGGTTTCACCCAGTATCTGACATATCCTACTGACTGCAGAGAGTTGGTTTCCTCTTAGTATCTTGAGGCACACACACGATTGTACTAATTACTGATACATATACATACACGCCTCATTAGTCTTCAACCAACACCCAGCTTGGACTAATTAGGGGTTTCCTTGACACACATATGTGGTACTAACTAAACTAGGCACAGGTGGGACACTGCATATATAGGCATATGTAAGATAGGATACACATGTAGGTACCCCTGCTACCCATGTTACTTAGATCATTTATGGAGTTATAAGGAAGTAATGGGTTTTTCCTACCTCTGAACTTATCCCTTACCCCCTTAACACAAAACTGAGTTCCCCCTTCCTTGTCTCCTGATACTAAGCAATCCTTACCAAGTGTATTATATGTTATTGCACTGTTTTCCCCAAGGTTGCTGTCGTATGGACAATTACACAGCTACATCTCACATCCTATCTGGTGCCTCCTAGGAATTATATCAAATACCTATCAAACCCAGTCCAATGTTTTGCTAATGACAGGATACAAGTACTTAAGATAGGAGATGTTTTACCTCTTGGTGTTGATGACAGTGTTGGACTATCCTTCGATCCAAACTGGAACTTCCTCTCCCTGGGTTTCTCGTGCGAGGGAAAGAGGTAGGTTGCTAGGGTTGAGAGGAAAAGGATCGGCTGCAACTTTCCTTTATATATCCAAGCTTTGGATATACGTCGATCTCTCTAGAGATTAAGAGAGATCGAGTTCGAGATTAAATCAAAATTTGAATACAGATGGTGATCGGCTATTAAATAGAGTTTGAATTTGTGAAGTTCGAGGTTGATGTAGATGAACTACGGGTACATATTTTAATATTAAGGTTTATTTATCATTTAATTTAGGTTAATTAGTATTTATGTATCATTTAATATTTTAGGTGATTCACAACACTAGAGCATATTTGCTCTATTTATGTGGTGCATTCAATTTCCTAACTCATCAGAAAATATGATAAATGTGCGACTTATATCATTCTTGGATAACTTGAAAGAATCCACTCATCATGCATGGTGAGCTTCTACTTTAACGCATTTATACACATATTTGACAAAATTTGCAACTTTGAACCCATAAAAATAAAAAAGTAAGACCTAGATTAGTAAGATTATCTGTATTATGGGTCTGGTCCTACAAGCATTTCTCTATTAGTAGGCATGTCACCAACATTATTAGTGATGTTGGAGTCTTTTCGCTTGCATTATGATGGTCTACAAATGTAGTGGATCAGCAACACTGTTTATACAGTACTGTATCAATTTATCGTGACCAATTTGATACAATATAGTATAATGAGGTAATAATTTAATTATCTAATTAGTTCCTTTAAATTATTAGATACTTTTTGCAGTTAACAATTTGATACCCTATCATCCAATAGGTTGTATGGATACCCTACACTTGAAGAGGGCCAGAAATAAGAAAGAACATCATATGGACTTAGTTTGCATAAATCTTTGTTTTCCATGAGCAAAAAGTTATACGAACTTTTGTATTACAAACAAGAAAGTAGTACAAATAACTCTTAGAGAGAAGATCTAAGTATAAGTTTTTGATTCTCGAAAAGTGTGACGATGGAGATCGAGCACTACAGTTGACTCATTTACTCTGTTGACGATATGGCGGGAAGAAAGAAGGTCGCAAGTCTTTGCTCAGCGGCAAGGTGGACGACAATCTTTCTCTCTATGCTTTCTGGAAAAAACTCTCTGTTTCGTCGGGTAAAAGAAGGCTCCTTCTATTTATGGGAATTATCTATTCATGCGTGCATAAACGATTCGTACATGGTTTAGGTTGCCATATGGAGCTTATGAGCAGAATATGGTTGCCACTGTGCACGCATGTCGCAGCTAACCGCCACGTGATAGTCGTTGAGATGTTGTTGATACTGAGATCTTGGGTCGTTGCCTTCCGTCATAGGCATGACCAAGTCAATGACAAGTGGCACATGCTCATTGCTTGAAGATCTTGTTTTGTTGAAACATGAAGATTCTGTTGTGCTGTTGATCCGACACATGAGAGACTTGAGGGAAGAAGTGCACATGAAGACTTGCCGTATGGGGC
This sequence comes from Iris pallida, assembly GCA_029216955.1. NCBI lineage: Eukaryota > Viridiplantae > Streptophyta > Magnoliopsida > Asparagales > Iridaceae > Iris > Iris pallida. The sequence goes on from JANAVB010024199.1 coordinate 671,791, forward strand.
CTAGGCACATGTGGAGGGGCTTTCATTTCTGGCCACACGCGACACTACACGACTATATCTGACAAGAACTAGTCATCATTGCGATGGAGTAAGCGCTGATGTTGTTGTCAGCTCGTACTTCGAAGCACTTTTATTTTATCTAGAATAACTTCTATGCACGCCTGAGTGATGCGCATGAGCAATTCACACATAATACTGCAGTCGCATAAGGTCATAAATGATGATCTTATTTGTCGTACAGTCGTCGCCTGTACGTACTTTGGGCGCATATTGCACGACGTTTCAAGTGATGGTTGAGATCTGACACATCTATCAGTGTGACATTAAATGTTGAAGTGATGGTTGGGGTCTTAGGTTCGTGACCCATCTGGCGCATCACTGGTTCGAAGCATTAGAGTCAGGCGCATGATTCTTCTGTTGGGATGTGCATGTTTAGCTACATGCGTGATTTTTGTGGTTCTATATGATTTTTCCATGCTTCTCTAATCTTATATTATATACGACCGATACACCATGTATCATCCGACAGACCGTGTTCTTCTACAATTCGGGATTAGAAAAATAATTTTCGATGATCCACCTTTTATGAGTTATGGTACAACCAGTGCAATAAATAGAATCCATGATGTAATTGTTGATTAGAATAGTCGATTCAAGCATTATAGTATGAGGAACATGTCTCCCCAAATAGCATCTTTGGATGATTGTAAGTTGTAACTTACTACTTAATTGGATTGATTAATTACAAATAGTGTGATCAAATTTTGTTTATATTATGCAGACATGGCTCACTTTGCTTATAGGAAATGGTGGTGATGCCCTTGTATGAGCAACAAGGCATACACATTTGCTGACTTTATTGCAACTTCTAAATTGTACATACATATATATCATACAAATCTTATTTTGCAAGTTTAATATTTCAGAGTACAGTATACCAACAATATTTCCAAGAACCAGAGAGCTATTCATGGCAGCATGGTGAGAGCTTATCCGGAGCTTGTGATTCGTATTAATATGCTGGGTCTTGGACGAGAGCCTTAAAAGCCTCCATTACGTACACGTATCCACCAGATTATCTGGCTGGCGCTGTTTGTCGAAGACAGACCCGTCGTCGTAGGAGGGATGCAGGAGATGGTACTATTCTACGCTGGAGAGGGCACTAGTCAGCAGTACGCTGGAGAGGATATTTTTTTATACTACGCTGGAAAGGGTACTAGTCAGCAGTACACTGGAGAGGGCACTTCATCAGCTTTTCAGCCAGATGACCAGCAGTTCTCGACCCCAGTAGCAATATTCCCTTGATATGTTAACTATCCACAGTTTTTTAACTCCATTAACATTGATGCTTACCCAGACTCAAGAGATGGAGAAAGAGGAGGAGGAAGATGAGGAGGGGGAAGAGGAAGAAGAGGAGGAGGGGAAGGAGGAGAATACAGACCGCCGGAGATGGCAGGTAGGCCTCAGACGTGGACAACGAAGGGATTATAGACGACTTGACCGGGACTCTAGGTAGATGTTAGAAAATTCAAAAGTTTGAAAAAATGTTTGATTATGAAAGCTTCATTCGTAACAATGTTTGGTTATTACAATATTTGAATGTTCGAAATGAAACAATGTTACTTTTCTTATTTGAAATTTTGATTATGAAAGCTACTTTACTCTCTTGGTTGACTAGTATATCTTGTTTTGTTGTGTCCCATCGCACCACAATTGCCGCAACGAAGTTCTCTTATCGATGATTCATGACATTTGACGTGGTTCTTCTCCTCTGGTTTGCATCCATATCTGGTAGTCCAATTTTTCCTCTAATCAAAGTGGCTTGAATATTGTAAAGAACTGGAATTAGTTCCATTTGTGGTTCTGTCATGCCCCAGAACCAGAATACTAGCAAGTGGGGACAGACAAGGCCAGCTACGTAATACCAAAGTACGCCAGTACTCTGAAATCACGTATAAGCTGTCAAGACATGGGGGGTTACTTCTACAAGCCAACAGTCGATCCTAGGTCAAGCAATCCTAGGTATCTCAATCACAGACAATTATACAAGGTACAAGAAGTATGATCATCAGACATACAATAGTAAAGCGTCCCAAACCATTTATACATGGATGATCATGAAGCTAGTCATACCAAGATAGAGAACTAGCAAAAGTAATAGTCATACATGATAAGCTCTAACTATAGTCTAGAATACGCACATTATGTTTAGGCCCGTAGGCTAAATATCAAGAGCCAAAACATGAGCTAAACACGTGCTCGGAGGCTAAATGCCACAAAAGAATAATATACATATCAAGTGGGAAAATGAAACAAAAAACCCATTCAGGTACTCTGGTGCTCCGGATGGTCACTGTCGAGTAGATGGTATAGAAGATCCTTCGGACTCCTCTATCAGATCTAGCCAAACAAAACTAGTGGGGTCAGACCCCAAATAGCAAGTACCACAAAGGAAGCCAAACTTGTGAACTAAAACCAGCAATAGCTAACATAGCAAAGGTTAGAGATATAATTAAGTAATAGCAGATCGAGACTCGTGCACTACCAATGCACTTATCCCGAACCTAGAAAGACAATAAGTAAAGCATCTTGGAGCATAAGGTAATTAACATGTGACGTAATATAAAATATGGACTTGTTAAGTAAACAAAAGCTTGAGAGTATGTAAAATCAACTGGTCATGTAAACATGTGAGATAGCCGGGTCATGTACGAACATGGTGACCCAGCATAGGGATCATGTATAGCTTGTGAGATAACTGAATCATGTGAGATAACTAGAGCATGAGAGCGTGTGAGAACTATATAGAACGACAATGATAGGATGACTTAGGAACTATTCTGGAAGTCAAGTTATAACTCGTAAACCAAACAAGGACCGGGGTTGTAACCCTTCTTCTGAACAAAACTTAGTCTCTAATCATTGTATATCATAAGGATCTTGTATAACTTGTGAGTACTGAATAGGACAGCAAATGATAAGATGACTTGAGAGCTATTCCGGAAGCCAAGTTACAACCATTAAACCAAACAAGGACCGGGATTGTAACCCTTCTCCGGAACAGAACTTAACCTCTGATCATTCATTGACAAAAGTAAAACATGAACAATAATGTACTGAAATAAACATACGGACACTGCCTAGACAAAACTAGACTGGACTGACTCCATCCATCAAACACGGCCAAGCAATGAGTACGGCTTGATACGTTAACTAACTAGGGTTATCACAAGCCTAGTTACTAACAAGATACAGATTTAAGAAATCCATACCAGTTACCTGTCCTGCAGACTGCCCGAATTATCCAGGCCAAAAAGAAAAGTAAACGTGGATACATCGCCCAGGAGACAAATGTATCCAAGATGTAATAGTAGGTACATCGCCCAGGAGACAAATGTACCCTATAGAAATATACAAGATGCAACACTCGACGGTGCGCTGGAAGTGTGCTCATCATGACAGATAGCTCCAAATCCATTCAGGTTGGGACAGGGAGAAAGGGCTTGCAGATAACTGGGAATTCTCCCCTCCCAATGATCTAGATAATCAAGCTAGTTATTTAGTCCTTAATGTTTTCTTGTTGGATTCTGGGTGTGGCATTCCGCAGAATCCATCCTAGACATGATATTCAAGACTTGACAATACAAGAAAGTGCACTATAACAAGCCACAATAAGAAAAATATAATAAGCTAGAAGCTAGGAGTGCGCTATGATAAGCCACTATAGAGAAAATAGGGAGTGCGCTATGACAGGCCACTATCATGTAAGCAAGGAAAGACATGTACAAGAGTGCACCACCACGGATCACTATTTAGTAAGAAAAGAAGACATGTAACATGAGTGCGCCACGACGGGCCACTGTTAAGAATTATCATGTTAAGGTTTACTTGTCATGTTAAGAGTACTTGTCAAGAGTGTGCCTCTACGGGCCACTATCATGTAAGCAAAGAAGGGACGTGTTCTAGAGTGCACAACGGCGGGTCACTATCATGTAAAGCAAAGAAAAGGCATAAATCATGAGTGCACCACAACGGGTCACTAAAATTTTTTTTAAACATGGCATAGATTATAAAGTACAATAAATCCAGAAAAGCATGGAAGCACATATCATATCACATAAGAAATATTCGAAAGGAAAGACATATCCTGACATGTGAGAAGGGATAAGTAAAAGTAACTAATTGGCATAAAATAATAATTGAATCTGTGCTAGTGTTAGGTGTACAAAGGGTGTACAATCATTTTCTAACTGTACAAGATCATCAAATCATGTTAAGAAATTTATTACAGTCGAAGGAAACCTCAAAAAATGTCAAGTACAAAAAACATGCCAAAAAGATCAAAACTATGATTGAAGTTATCAATCGCATATGAACTCCAATTAAAGTGAAACAAGGAGATTCTTGAAGCCAAGACAAAGATCTACAACTTTACACTAAGGACCATGGGGACAAGCATGGATAAATGTAACAAAAATTATCATGGTAAGAAATAACGCAAGGGGTCAAAAGGGGTGTCAGGGACAACAAGCGCTAGGACAACATACGCAAGGGACAACATGCACCAGGGACAACATGTGCCAGCATACATGCGCCAGGACAGCATGCGCAAGGGACAGCATGCGCCATGGGCCAAAAGGTACCATCTACAACATGCGCTATGACAACATGCGCCATCATGCATGCGCCTGGACAATATGTGCCAGGGACAGCATGCGCCAGGGACAGCATGCACCAGGAAAGCATGTGCAAGGGACAGCATGCGCCAGGGATAGCATACGCCATGGGCCAAAAGGCACCATCCACAACATGCGCCTGGACAGCATGTGCCAGGGACAACATGCGCAAGGGACATGTGCCAGGACAACATGCGCCATGGGCCAAAAGGCACCTTCCACAACATGCGCCTAGACAGCATGTGCCAGGGACAGCATGCGCCATGGACCAAAAGGCAGCATCTACAACATGCGTCTGGACAACATGTGCCAGGGACAGAATGCGCAAGGGACAACATGCGCCAGGACAGCATGCACCATGGGCCAAAAGGCACCATCCACAACTTGTGCCTGGACAACATGTGCCAGGGACAGCATGTGCCAGGACAGCATGCGCAATGGGCCAAAATGTACCATCCACAATATGCACCTGGACAGCATGTACCAGCGACAGCATGCGCCAGGACATCATGCGTCATAGGCCAAAAGGCACCATCCACAACATGCGCCTGGACAGCATGTGCCAGCATGCCTGTGCCAACATGTATGTGCCAGTATGCATGTGCCAGCATGCATGCGCCCGCATTCGTCAGCATGCACTGCTAATCTTCTCCAATCAACCTCCAAGTGTTCATGAGAACCCATGGACTAGAAAGACCATAAATCTCTCAAAATAAGTCAAAATCAGGACTTTCAAGGGGCTAAATTGGGTAGAATAAAATTTCCTACAACATTGACCATTAGTTATTGAAAATATCATACTTTGAGAGGTCAAAACAAAAAAAAAATAAGATAAATCTTAAAACTTAGATCTACAAAAATGTAACCATCAAAACCAAAAACTCCAAGTTCTAAAGAGACTTAGAATCATGAAAGGAAGAGAATAGAACAAACAAAAATAACATTGTTCAAGATTTGGCAAGATGTACTTGCCTTAGATTTTGGAGGAAGAAGATGAAGAGGAAGAAGAGAAATGAAATAATGGAGGAGTGAGAAAGAGATGGGGGTTTATAAAAGGGAAGGGGGAAGATGGTTCAACATGTTGAACCCATTAAAATAAACCAAGCCAATCCATCCCAAGCAAGCCAAGTTGGACCAAACCAAATTGAACAACTCAAGATCAAAACAAGTCTAGATCGAATAATAAAATAAAATATAATAAGACAAAATAAAATACGGGTCGAAGTCCGTATACGTATACTGAAAATACGTATAACGGAAAACGGGGGTGACAGGTATGCCGTCGGTATACACTGGTATATTGGCGGTATGCCGGTCAAGGAGAAAATCTATAAGTTGGGAAAATTTAAAATGTTCCGAAAATCAATAAAATACAAAATACAGTACAAAAATACGTATCCGTATATAAATACCAATACAGTGAGACGAGTCTCACAGGTTCGTATACACTTCTCGATTCCTTCATAGAAAATAGTACATGATAAAAAAATTCAATACTAATATTATAATATTTACACGTTAAACATGCATGTATTCATGGCATATAAGTATGGTATCACCTTAAACATGAACAATATCTATCATTTAATTGTACAATATATGTTTTACTTGTTGCATGATCTACTATTTCAAACAAAAAACCATCAATACGTAATATTTGTAGTTGGTGCTTTTCTTTGATAATACGGGCCATAATCTTTAACAACTTTGGACAATAATCTATGTCTAAATTTCCAGTAATGTTTTTCTTCTTGTCCTGAAGTGTTATAATTTTTGCTTTAATACCATCGAGAAGTGTTGTTATAAGGTTGTCTCAGAAACTTAATCCAGTTGCTAAAATATTCAGCAAGATTAGAAGTGTTAATATATATTCTAGGATAAGGAGCATACGCTGTAAGCCAATGTACAAAATGACGACTTTCATCATTTACACCAACTAGCTAATTGTACATCATTATATTTTTAGCTTTACAATTCAAATAAATACTCTGTATCTATTTGATTGTACGATCTAGTAAATGAGTCAAGTTTTGAATTTTTTTTTCTTTCGCAACATACTTAAAATATTGAATACAAAAAAATATTGAAAAATAGCACGCATAACATTTATTAATCATTTTTGTTTATCATATATAAATGAGACTCCATTCACTAAAAAATTTCAAAAGGTATTCTAAAAGCATTTTAAAACCAAGACCAAGAATCAATATTTTTACCTTCAGCAACAACATAAGCAATATGATATAATTGATAGTTAATATCATGAGCACAAGCAATAAATAAGATACCTTGATATTTAGATGAAAGAAAAGTTACATTAATACTAATAATCAGTAAGCAACCCCTTAAAATCCCGTCTATGCATGCCTTGAAACAAATAAACATCCTCTGAAAGCTATTCTTTTCGGCAATCTTAAGAAAACATCCACTACTTGGATTCGATTCCACAATTCTAAAAACACACTCGTCAAGACTAGCATATGCCTCAACATAACTATCATTTATTTCAGCTAATGTCATCTCTCGGGATATCCAGGCTTTGGAATAAGTAATATGTTTGCGATATTTTCTATGTATATCATTGACAATTTGTGATGCACTATATGACTAATTATATCAATTATTCTGATCTTAAACCGTGCAATAGTAGCTAGTCGATGACGTCCTATTGTTAGTGCACCTAAACAAGAATGACGGGTAATGTACTAACTTTAACTATTTCGTTAATTCCAATATGTTTGACATATACTCTACAATTACAATTCGGTTGATCACAAATATATATGAATCCACGAGCATTGTTCATAGCACTAACTGAACAACTAAAATTATGTTGAATTGCTACATTACTTATAAAACTTCTAAATTTAGAACGACTAGCAAATTGTTGTCCTATAAATAATTCACAAGTATTAGCATTATCAACATCATCATAAACCTCATAATGTATATCTTCAATTAAATTATCACTATTTTCTTCGTTCTCGTCGTCATTACCATCATCATTATGATCTTATTCATCTAAAAATGATCTTTTTTGATGAAGGGAACAATTGATTGAGAAGAACTAGCACCCGAATTGACATGTTGGTAGAAAGATGTTCATCATTACTTCTTTTATCAAATGTTGGTGATACTTGAGTAATACTTATATGGTGATTGTGAATTAATCTTAAAAATAAAATTACATGCTTCTTCATCATCTATCAATAAACATGTAAAGCAAAAGCAGACTTTAAAATAAATTTGTAGCGAATAGAAAAACATCCAGTAATAAGAATACATAAATTTTTTAAAGTAATATTTTGATAGGTTGAAAATAATTGAGTTTCTCCCCATTCGTAATATAACACATTTACTTTACCTGTATACTAGCACATGCTACAAACCATGAAGGAAAGATACAATGTTTGAAGGGTCGTGAGAAGCTTTTGCTAGAGGTTGAAATTTTTTAAGAACAATGACTTATTGATAGGGAAATGAGAGGTCGGCGGGAAGCGTGTGCTGAATTTTTTTAAGAATACTGAAGGAGGAATGAGAGGCATGTAGGAAGACTCAGAAAAAAAATTATATTTTGAGTTTCTGAATGAGAAGTGTGAGACAAAAGATCGCTCCCTGGAGGCTTCTAAAGGGGCATGTCAATAGTTATACTGCCATCTGAATTGGCGTTCTTGTAGCTATTAGGAAGAGACGTTGGTGACTCGACAGAATTTGGTCCGTTGCTGCTGACCTCGAAGTTGCCAATACCCCCACAACTCGTCAAAAAAAATGGCGACTATCCCCTCAACTTTCCTTCATCTTCCATTCTCCAAAACTTTTTCCTTTACGTACAGTCTTACCTAATTCTTCCCTTCAAATGAAAAAAAAAATGAGAAGAAAATCGTTTGACGAGATCCCGGCCCATATCGATTTCCTTTCGTGTTTACGTCTTCGGTAACTTACAATTTATCTTGTGGTAATTTATTTCCATTATTTTAGTAGTTGTGGTGATCCATTGGTGGATCGGTAGGAGAAGTTTTGGGTGTCGGTGTATTCATTTATTCCAATAATCGAGTTTTCTGGATTAGACTCCAATCGTCTCGTGATATTTTTTTCTCACCGAGTTTTCCATGTAAAAAATTGTTGCCTTTGCAATTGTATTGGTTGTGTTGTGGTATTGTATGTTTGCATGGTTAATTCACTACTCACATGTTTCCTTTGGGTCGGAACGGTATTATTCAGTTGTGTTTTGATTTTCGTTGTTATCATATACTAGTAAAAGCCACGTAAAATAGTTTTTCTTTCTTTCTAATATTAACAAAAAATAGTTTAAATATTTAAATTTGAATTAAGACTTGTTATATATTGTTGAGAACTAATAAGGGATTTAGTCCCACATTGGATAATGTAGTATGAAGAGGAGCTAGACTCCCTATAAATATATAGTGGAGTAGCTCATCAATAAAATACAATAACAATTATTTTCTACATGGTATCAGAGCCATAACCACAAAAAAAAAATATTTTTCCCACCCCTTTCCCAACCCGGCAAACCCACCCCCCTGCCGATCCCCCCCCTACCTGCCGACCCCCCCTGCTGCCCCCTGTTGCCGACCCCCCCCCCATTGCCGACCCCCCCTGCCGACGCCCCCCTCCCTGCCGCCGACCCCCCCTGCCGACACCCCCCCTGGCCCCCCGACGCCCCCTGCTGCCGTTTCCCCCCCCCCCCCGGCCGATTCACACCCATGCCGACCCCTTGTTGCCGACACCCCCCTGCCGACCCCCCCTGTCCCCCCCCGGGACGTCCCCCCTCCCTTTTTTGACCCTACTGCTGCCGAAACCCCCCCTTTTTTTCAAAAAATAAAAAAATAAAAAAAATTCTAATTTGAGAGAGAGATTATGTGGGTGGTTATTCGCAGACGGATGGCTATCAAATGCTTTATTTGCACCATCTGTTCCTAGATTACGTCCTCCGGAATTATAAATGCTTTATTTGTTTTCCGTTTTCGATCTGCAAATTAGGATCTACATGCGCGCGCCGGTGTTCGCCACGCTAACAGCGCATTCGTAAGGTCTCTGTTGAAGACTTTACATAAAGACGACGACGACGACTACGACGAAGACGACGACGACGACGAATCACAGTTGAAGACGCCATAGATTCGATCAGTGGTAAACTGACAGCAGAAGAGATGAAGGCCTTGGTTGATGATATTTTATCCAAAAAATTAACCGAGACACCCCCACGTGTGATCCATACTGATGTGGATCCGTCACCCTACAAAATGGAAAAGCTGGACAAGCTAAAGACGAAGTTGGAAGGAACGTCCAACTACTTGAAATGGTCACGACAGGCCATGCGGACACTGAAGGGACGCACTACCAAAATAAGTCAAATCAGCGACGTATTTAGCGACTCCGTGAAATTTCGTCGCTAATTTTTGGGGATTTAGCGACGTTAATATAAGACGTCATTGTTTGTCGCCAACAGCGACTAATAGCGACGTCTAGCGGCTACATTTTGTTAAATGGGGTAGTGCGTCGCAAGTTCGTCGGTACTCGTCACTGATATAGCGACGTTTAGCGACGCATATTAAGTTGCGTCGCCATTTATTATATATCAGCGACGTTTTGCGACGTCCTATACGAACGTCGCTAATCGTTTCATATAGCCAGCGAAGGTTTCCTTTTCGATCATTTCACAATTTCCCTCCCCCCCCAATTTTGGGCGCGCTCCTCCTCCGCGACGCTCCTCCGGCGATTTCCCTCCTCCGCGGCGCTCCTTCGGCGATCTCCCTCCTCCGGCCTCCTCCTTCTCCTCCTCCTCCTTCCTCAGGTAGCTCCTCCTTCTCCTCCTTCTCCTCCTCCTCCTTCCTCTGGTAGCTCCTCCCCAGTTTCTCCTCGTCTTCTAGCTCTCTCTCTCACTTCTAGTTCGTGTCCACGAGAGCGTGGACTCGCTGCGGAGGACACGAGACTGACAGTGGACTCGCTGCGGGGGACACGAGAGCGTGGACTCGCTTCTAGTTCGTGTGACACCTATTTCGTTGGTTTGGATACGTCGTGTACCACTGTGTGGACACGAGATTCACAGTGTGACACCTATATACTGAAAAATCTCTTTTTTTTGGGCATATCAACTGTCAATTTGATGTTTTGCTTGGATTCGAATTCTAATTTAGGGTTCGAGCCCTATTTACTGATACTGGGAGTTTTTTTGGGCATTTTCAGGGTTTTGAAATGATGAATAAATTGACTAATAATTATTATCGAGCCCTATAAAATTTCAGCTATGTCACGAAGGATGGATACAAATCCTGTGAATGAGTTTTCTCCTAAGTATTCTCGACAGTTGAGTATGATTTAGCTCACTGACATTACTGAAATATGGGATAATTAGACTTTCTGTTCAGTACCCTTTGACCGAATTAAGTTGACCTGAATACCATATTTTAAATCCTAAATCTACGGCACGACATCGTGATCAGGACATAGTCCCTGCAGCCATTCGACTGGCGAGGCAGAAACTATGTAGCCGTAGATAAAGTTGACTGTCCTCCGACCCTCATCCCTCGGCAATGATGATACGACAACCTATCACTATATCTTATATATATAGTAGTAGATGATGTCTTAGTATTACATTATGTGAGTTCATCTTGATTCTGTTACTTTCTTCAGATACTACATACGATAAGAACATATACTACACCATATGTACAGAACATAGATGATTCACACTAATGTATGCTAGAATAAATTTTAGGGTTGTGTTCTGAGCCATCCGTCATCTGCTACTTGGCAAAAAATCGAATTTATTGTACTTTATCTGCTTTCGAAAATGTACTCAAATTACATGATGGTTCCTTTAGTTAGCTTGCTTATGTTACAATTATATTAGCTTGCTTACCAGATGGCACCCATGACCCGAGGAGCGGCACATTGTTTGAGGGAAACAGTGAATGCTGAGGTGGCTCCTCCTACAGTTAAGGAGGAAGTGGCGCCGGTTGCTAGTGAGACCGGAAGTTCTATTCATCCAGCACCGGTAGCTAGTGAGACCGAGAGGACTCTTCATGCAGTCCTTGCAAGGGACGACAGCTCTCCTCGCGCCAAAAATCTCGCTTTTTCGAGGTGGTTGCGTGAACGTATCACTGAGCGTTTGCGTGAGCAGCGTGGTTCTCATTAGCTATTAGTACTTATTTGTATTGGACTATTTGTATTGGGTTGTTTTTGTATTAGACTATTTGTATTGGACTACATATATGAATTAGTACTATGTCAATCTCTGGATTGTATTGGTACTACGACTCTCATCCCTAGGCAATGATGATACGACAACCAACCAGAGAGGATACTCTGAGAGATCCATCTGAGTAGGACGTATACTCTGAGAGATCACCTTTACAAGTATGATATCAGTAGTGGGATTGAGTGTATACGTCCTACTCAGATGGGTCTCTCACTATTACTATTTTTTTCTGACAGCATGGTGGATGTGCTCCGTCAACAGATTCTTGTTCCGAGCCAAAATTTTGTTCCGGAGCTCAAGTGGACATCCTTGGTATAGAGCTCGAGTGAGAGGTTCCTGACAGCATGGTGGTCTTCTTTGTCAAAGTATCCGTGCTCGTCCCACAACCAATGTGTGATGAGCACGGATACTTTGACAAAGGAGACCACCATGCTGTCAGGAACCTCTCACTCGAGCTCTACACCAAGGATGTCCACTTGAGCTCCGGGGCAAAGTTTTGGCTCGGAGCAAGAATCTGTTGACGGAGCACATCTACCATGCTGTCAGAAAAAATAGTAACGGTGAGAGACCCATCTGAGTAGGACGTACACACTCAATCCCACTACTGATATCATTCTTGTAAAGGTGATCTCTCAGAGTATACGTCATACTCAGATGGATCTGCAGAGTATCCTCTCCGGTTGGGTTGTGTTCTGAGTCATCCGTTCTCACACTTAAAATACATATTAATTAGAACTGTGTTTTGTATTTTCGAAGAAACCAGGAATTTGATTCTGTATTTTGTATTTTGGTTTCTGTATTTTGGCTCCAGCTCCATTTGCATTAATCTACGGTACGACATGGTCCCTGCAGCCATTCGACTGGCGAGGCAGAAACTATGTAGCCGTAGATAAAGTTGACTGTCCTCCGACCCTCATCCCTCGGCAATGATGATACGACAACCTATCACTATATCTTATATATATAGTAGTAGATAATGTCTTAGTATTACATTATGTGAGTTCATCTTGATTCTGTTATATTCTTCAGATACTACATACGATAAGAACATATACTACACCATATGTACAGAACATAGATGATTCACACTAATGTATGCAAGAATGAATTTTAGGTTGTGTTCTGAGCCATCCTTCATCTGCCCCCTTCCCTGAGCCATCCTTCATCTCTCATTTCCCTCCGGGTCCACTCTACTCCCAATCTCTTCCTCTTTATACACGGATTTACAGAATCAATGCCATCCGAGGAATGCAAAACTGAATCAGCATTGTCTTCTGGATCGTCCTCATCAAGGCATAACGGGCTGCTCAGCGTGTCCAGCTTCTTCAACTTCTCGCTGGCTGCAGAGTCAAAATGGAAACGGGTCCTCTTTGCCGGCCCGGAGCTCTGACTCGCACTCGTCGCCTCGCTACCGGTTTCCTCTCCTCCTCTGACGCAGGTCATAAGAAAAGAAATTTCGTACCTCTTCTTCACATAAACATTATTGTCGCCTTGTACTCGAGCCTCCTCGTCTGTGACGCTATCCAACTTCTCGATGCCTACATTGTCACTCGAATCCTCCCTTCGACTCGTATCGTCCTTTTATTCGCCTTTTTTTTGCTCCCTATCTTGCAATCATCTGCTATCACCGCCGTCTCATTCGACTCCTTCTCTGATGACTCCGAGGAGGAGGAGGAAGACTCGGAGAATGAGTCGAATGAGTCGGCGGTGATAGCAGATGATTGTAAGACAGAGAGCGAAAAGACAGACGAATAAGAGGACGATACGAGTCGAAGGGGAGATTCGAGTGACAATGTAGACACCGAGAAGTTGGATAGCATCACAGACGAGGAGGCTCAAGTACAAGGCGGCAATGATGTTTATGTGAAGAAGAGGTGCGAAATTTCTTTTCTTATGACCCACGTCAGAGGAGGAGAGAAAACTGGCAGCGAGGCGACGAGTGCGAGTCAGAGCTCCGGGCCGGCAAAGAGGATCCGTTCCCATTTCGACTCTGCAGCCAGCGAGAAGTTGAAGAAGCTGGGCACGCTGAGCAACCCGTTATGCCTTGATGAGGACGATCCGGAAGACAATGCTGATTCAGTTTTGCCTTCCTTGGATGGTATTGATTCTGTAGAGCCGGGGGAAGTGGCTCCTCCTCGGCAATGATGATACGACAACCTATCACTATATCTTATATAGTAGTAGATGACGTTTTAGTATTACATTATGTGAGTTCATCTTGATTCTGTTACATTCTTCAGATACTACATTCGATAAGAACATATACTACACCATATGTACAGAACATAGATGATTCACACTAATGTATGCTAGAATGAATTTTGGGTTGTGTTCTGAGCCATCCGTTCTGATCAAGCATCTTCCTTCTCCTCTCCTCTACCATGGCTCTGAACCCATCTGCTCCTCCCTACTTCCATTCTTCTTATTTGACTCTCTCAGCCGCATATGATATCCAGCTCAAGTGTAGAGTCGGGGAAGAAGAAGTGGACAGAAAGAAGAGGGGGAAGCAGCACAGCCGGCGGCATGACCCGGGGAAAGTACAGATGTTTTCTTCAAATCCGTAGGAGAACTATATATCTTTTAACAATATGTCATCTTGTCAAAGACCCTTAATGTGACAACCATGTTATCGCGGTGTCGGAAGACTAACATGTCATAATTTTCTAAGCCGTGTGTTTTGACATAATCCTCCCAACTCTTTCCTCCTATGTAGTAATCTTACATTATTACATAGAACTGAAATCCGGTTGGAGGATTATGTCAAAACACACGACTTAGAAAATTATGATATGTTAGTCTTCCGACACCGCGGTAACATGGATGTCACATTAAGGGTCTTTGACAAGGTGATATGTTGTGAAAAGATATATCCTTATAGTTCTCCTACGTATGTTGAAGAAAACCTCTGTACTTCCACCGGGTCATGCCGCCGGCTGTGCTGCTTCCCCCTCATCTTCCTATCCACTTCTTCTTTCCCGACTCTACACTTGAGCTGGATATCATATGTGGCTGAGAGAGTCAAATAAGAAGAACGGAAGTAGGGAGGAGCAGATGGGTTCAGAGCCATGATGGAGGAGAGGAGAAGGAAGATGCTTGATCAGAACTTGAGATGGAAAAGTTGTGACGTTGATAGCGTGAGAGAGGGAGAGGGTGGAAAAGTTCTTCTCCCCCGACTCTACACTTCAGGTGGATATCATATTTTGGTTTCTGTATTTTGGCTCCAGCTCCATTTGCATTAATCTATGGTACGACATCGTGATCCGGACATAGTCCCTGCAGCCATTCGACTGGCGAGGCAGAAACTATGTAGCCGTAGATAAAGTTGACTGTCCTCCGACCCTCATCCCTCGGCAATGATGATACGACAACCTATCACTATATCTTATATATATAGTAGTAGATGATGTCTTAGTATTACATTATGTGAGTTCATCTTGATTCTGTTACATTCTTCAGATACTACATACGATAAGAACATATACTACACCATATGTACAGAACATAGATGATTCACACTAATGTACATGCTAGAATGAATTTTAGGTTGTGTTCTGAGCCATTCGTTCCCATACTTGGCAATTAAGTTTTGGACCATTATGTTTGACATTGTTGTTACAAATTTTTATATATCTGTGTTGATTGATGAGATTGTGTTTCAAACGTGTTCGTGATTGTGTGTACCTGTGTTGTTTGATACTGTGTTCATGATACACACCATTGTTGCTGTAACAAATGGTGTGGGGGATGCTGTAAATGCTGCAGGGGATGCTGCAAATGCTGCAGGGAATGCTGCAAATGCTGTATTTTTTATTTTTTTTAATATTAGCGACGTTCAGCGACGATTACCGACGTTCAGCGACAAAAAAAATGTCGCTATCAACGTCGCTAACTGTGAGGAATATCGTCGCTGATCGTCACTAAACGTCGGTACTATAGCGACGTAGAAAAAGTTGCAGAACGTCGCCATATGGCTCTCAAGCCAGGTCAGTATCGATGCATGTCAAGTCGCTTAACGTCGCTAGTACACATCGGTAAATGATGACGCTTTACGTCGCCAGTAGTCGCTGAATTAGCGACGTAGCAGCGTCGCTAAAGCTCGTCGCAGTAGCGACGTATTGCGACGTTTTCTTGTTTAGCGACTAGTTTAATCGCGACTACGTGCATAGGTCGCTAAATACGTCGCTAATAGGATTTAGCGACGTAATTTCCCTATTTAGCGACGCCTTGAGGCGTCGTTGATTTGACAGATTTTAGTAGTGACGTGGCTTGGTTGGCTACATCAATGTCCAAACCAAGGTGCCTGATGATCCCTCCTCAAAGGAGTTTGCTATTTGGGAAATTGTCAACAATGTTGTGGCTGGATGGTTGACAGCCTCCTTGACTGACCAGGTGTCGGACAATGTAGAGGCGATGGAGGCTACTGCTGATATATGGCAGACTTTGAAGGATATATACTCAGGCTCAGACAATCCTATGCGGGACTTCCAACTGCAGGATGAACTTGATAGGGTGGCCCAGGACGACGGCACCATCTCTGAGTATGTAGCACTGTTGAAGAAGTACTGGTCTGATCTGGATCACTATGATCCTCTTGAGATGGAAGATACCCAAGTCGAACCAGCATTTGCGAAACATTTCCAAAAGTTCTTGGATTATATTTTACGACAACAGATGATGAAGTTCTTGAAGGGTCTTCACCCTGTATTTGAGCATAGAAGGAATGTACTCCTAGCACAGCCCATGCTTCCAACCTTAGAAGAAGCCATAGCTGCCATGGCACAAGAAGAGGCTCGTTTGAAGTTGATGCCCAACAAGGACTATTTCCAGGGGGAGCAAGCCGCTGTTGACAAGACTGCCCTTGCTGCCTTCAATCAGCCTCCCTCTGTGGCCGGTTTTTGTCATAACTGTGGTGACTCAGGGCATTACATCAGATTTTGTCCAAAATCTCTGCAAAGTCAGTCGAGTGATCGTGGCCGGGGCCACGGAGGACGTTGAAGTGGTAGAGGCGGTTGTGCTGGTAGAAGGAAAAATTATTCTGGAGGACACAAAGCTAATCTGGCGGAGGAAGGGAAAGAAAATTACCTGGCTGAGTTAATCCCTCTTGAGAAGGAGTTCCTCGCGAGGTTACGCAGCACGAAGCCGGGTTCAGACGACAGTCATGGAGCGTCATCTACCTCGGGGGACCACATCACTTGCTTTGCCCAAACCAGCACAGGTATTCCTGCGCATGCTCTTGCAACAGCTGTCCACCAACCAGGTTGGATTATGGACTCTGGGGCATCTCGCCATGTCACGGGGTCCCGCGGTGAGTTCCAGGACTATACTTACCTACCGACGCCGGAGAGCATTCAGACTGTTGATAGTAACTCCAGCCCTGTCATGGGTAAAGGCACTGTCGCATGCACCCCTTCTCTCACTCTCACCAATGTCTTACATGCTCCGTCTTTTCATGTCAATCTTCTTTCTATTAGTGCCATTATTCTTGATCTTAACTGTACCGTTTCCTTTGACATTCCTACGGTGACTTTTCAGAAGAAGGGGACAGGACGACGACTAGGGACTGGCACCTGGCATAAGGGACTGTGATACTTGGACAGGACTGGACTGGACAATGCATTGGCATCTCTGGTAGCAGATACACCACCGGTAGATTCACGACGTAGTGTAGAAGATGAATTGCTACTCCACCACCATCGTGTCGATCATTCTTCTTTTAAAATTATTAGTCGAATGTATCCGTCCTTATACCAAAGGGCTAATAAAGAGAAGTTATTTTGTCATGCTTGTGAGTTGGGTAAACATACCAGAAGCACGTATGTGAGTTCAGGAAGTAGAAGTTCAGCTGCATTTGATATGATACATTCGGACGTATGGGGCCCTTATCCTACAACCGGTATTAACGGTTTTTGATGGTTCGTCACTTTTATTGATTGTTATACTCGCGTGACATGGGTCTACCTTATGAAGAATAAAAGTGACGTCTTTGAGACATTTTGCGACTTTCATCGCCGGGTAGAAACTCAATATGGCATTAAAATTAAGTGCTTACGGTCTGACAATGGGACGGAGTATACAAATAAGAAGGTTGCTGAGTATTTATCCACTCATGGAATACTACACTAAACTTCCTGTGCCTATACACCGGTACAAAATGGTGTGGCCGAACGGAAGAACAGACACCTGCTGGAGGTCGCACGGACGATGATGCTGGCTATGAATGTCCCAAAACACTTATGGGGGCAGGCGGTGTTAACGGCATCTTATCTCATCAACAGAATGCCATCTCAGGTATTGGACTGGAAGACACCGTTGGAGATGCTTACTGGTGCAACCACGTACACTGTTCCACCGAAAGTATTTAGGTATGTCTGTTTTATCCAAGATAATAGGCCAGGAGTTGGCAAACTGGATCCTCGAATGATTAAGTAAGTATTTGTCGGGTACACAGAGACTCAGAAGGGATACGCATGTTGGAGCCCAGTTGAGCGAAGGATATTTGTAAGCATGGACGTTACATTCAGAGAAATGGAACCATATTACGGTTCGGATGATGCTTCCGCGTTTGGTGACACACCTAACACAGAGGGTGTTAAATGAGAGGGGAAGAAAATACGTCCATCTTTGGTAGTCGGATCGGTCCCATGCCTGGTCGCAGAAAACTGGACGAAAGGGGAAGAAAGCAGTGACTCCGATACAGAAGATGAAGAAGATACATATGTTAAATAGGGGGAGCAGCAGATAATGGAAAAGGAGCTCCAAGTCTACAGAAGAGACAACAGAAGTCCAGTATTGTGCCTGTACCGTGCCCTGTGCCTACTGTACCAAGTCCCTCGTCTACTCCTGCTCCAACTCTTGAAGATGTTGCTCCTGCACTGAATTAATCTGATTTTGATACGGATCTCTCCGACTCTGATGGTATGATCTCTCCACCACCTATTGCTCCCTTAAAGAGATATTTTCGCATTAATGCTGGTAAGGCTCCTAGTCGTTTTGATGATTATGAACATGATATTGCCAACTACCTGTCTTATTCTAACATTTCTTCGAATTATCGAGCCTTTATTGCATCATTAGACTCTACTTCGTTGCCAAAATGTTGGCAAGAAGCAAAGAAAGATCCAAGGTGGAAAGCTGCTATGATGGAAGAACTTGGGGCACTGGAAAAAAATAAGGCGTGGAAGCTGGTTCCATTATCCAAAGGGAAGAAAACTGTGGGATACAAATGGGTGTACACAATAAAGGAGACGTCAGAAGAAAAAGGCAAGGTTGGTTGCAAAAGGATACACACG
This sequence comes from Iris pallida, assembly GCA_029216955.1. Lineage (NCBI taxonomy): Eukaryota > Viridiplantae > Streptophyta > Magnoliopsida > Asparagales > Iridaceae > Iris > Iris pallida. The sequence continues at coordinate 690,981 of JANAVB010024199.1, forward strand.
ATCATATGACATCGACTATGATGAGACGTTTGCTCCAGTAGCAAAAATGAGCACCGTAAGAACTCTGGTCTCCATTGCAGCAAACTATTGGTGGAAGCTATGTCAGTTAGATGTGAAGAATGCCTTTCTCCATGGGGACCTACAAGAAAAAGTGTACATGGAACTCCCGCCAGGGTGCTACGCTACAGAATCAGACGGAAGGACGTCGTATGGAAAAGTGTGCAAACTAAAGAAGTCACTATATGGACTCAAACAATATCCTCGAGCCTGGTTTGACAGATTCAGAAAGGCTATTACAGGCATGGAATACCATCAAACAAATGCAGATCATACGGTCTTTTTTCAGCATGCAAGAGGCCACATCACTATACTTGCTGTATACGTGGATGATATAGTAATCACAGGTAATGATGAAGTCGAGATCGCTAAGCTGAAGTCAAAACTCGCGAAGGAGTTTGAGGTGAAGGACTTAGGAGCGATGAGGTACTTTTTAGGTATCGAGGTGTGTGAAGGCGAACAAAGAATTGTTCTCTCACAGAGAAAATATGCACTAGACCTGCTGAAGGAGACATGGATGTTGGGATACAAAGCAGCAGTCACTCCAATAGACTAGAAGTGCAAGTTGGGAGCAGAAGCAGGAGAGCCAGTTGATCGTGAAAGATATCAACGACTTGTAGGAAGATTGATTTATCTGGGACACACTCGCCCTGATATCTCATTTGCGGTGAGTGTAGTAAGTCGCTACATGCATGATCCAAGAACGGGTCATATGGATGCAGTGTTTCAGATCTTGAGATATCTTAAAGGGATGCCGGAGAAAGGGCTATGGTTCAAGAAGAATGGATGTATAGAAGTTGAGGGATACTACGATGCAGACTGGGCGAGCTGCATAGACGATAGAAGGTCAACCACGGGATATTGTGTCTTTGTAGGAGGAAACTTGGTATCATAGAGAAGCAAGAAACAGTCAGTGGTAGCACGGTCTACAGCTGAAGCAGAATACAGAGCAATGGCTTTAGGAGTGTCGGAGTTGCTGTGGGTGAAAGAGTTGCTGACAGAGTTGAAGTTGGACAAGGGAGCACCGTTACGTCTTCTGAGCGATAGTCAAGCTGCAATAAGTATAGCTAACAATCCAGTTCACCACGACAGAACGAAGCACGTCGAGATCGATCAATTCTTCATCAAAGAAAAGCTGGAACAAGGGATACTGAAAATTGATCATGTTCGCTCAGAAGAACAAGTGGCAGACTGTCTGACTAAAGGTCTTAGTTCATTAAGTCTGTCGAAGCTATGTAACAAGATGGGAATGAATAATATCTATCGTCCATCTTGAGGGAGAGTGTTGAGAACTAATAAGGAATTTAGTCCCACATTGGAAAATGTAGTATGAAGAGGAGCTAGACTCCCTATAAATAGTGGAGTAGCCCATCAATAAAATACAACAACAATTATTTTCTATATATATATATATATATATATATATATATATATATATAATTTATATATATATATATATATATATATATATATATATATATATATATATATATATATATAATTTAATTAAGATTTGTAAAAATTTAATTAAATTTTAATTATAGTTTGGCATAGATATATATATATATATATGAATAAAAGATAGGGTATTCGGCCCATACGTAACCGGAAAGAAGAGAAAGTTTTAAATTATAATCTTCCGTAATTTTTTTAAATTATATGGATGACGATATACATATGTCATTGACGACCCACTTTTAAGCCACTTCTAAGCTGCATTTTATATATATATATATATATATATATATATATATATATAGAGAGAGAGAGAGAGAGAGAGAGAGAGAGAGAGAGAGAGAGAGGAGTAGGATTGTGGTCATTTTCTTTCACTTCAAGATAAAACTATCTCCACAAAAAAAGTGTCCTAGTTGGAAAATGATTTAGTTGACCACTGATCCCTCTTTTCACAGTTTCACATTGGCCAATTGACCAAAACTAGCTAGCTCTACTGAAAAGCTTTCATGGGTTGGCATAGGCATCTCAAGTAGTACGTAGCCAAAAGAACAATATCTACTTGCAACACCTAACAATCAGTAGCCAGTGGTGGCAGCTGCCAATTTGTACAAGAGATTGGAATTTGAAGCAAAGTGATGATATATTATCATGGTGGTGAGCTCATCCAAAGTAAGGAGGCTTAGGTATTGAATGAAACTAACACTTTATAGTTATGGCAACATGCATCAGATAAGGAAGGAATCAATGCTGACATTGCTGATCAATGACAAGTAGCTAGCTTGATGGAGTTGCTAGGAAAGTCACTAGTTTGGAGCTAGCTACTACTGGAATTAATTGTTGCAAAACTTACAAGTGTTTTGCCTCAGTAGAGCCACTACAGATAAGTATGCATGTTCTTAGGATATGCTAGATATGGTGAAGTCACTGTCCACTGAATGATTGCTATTATTGATCTATAATTCATGCACAATTTCTATCTGTAATTTGTAGCTGTGTTAAATCTAAAACATCTTATGGACTTGCGTATTATTCTTGTGTTCAAGTCAATGAAAGAGACAAGACAACATGTCAACAACAACGATGAGACAACAACAAAGCCTTTATTCGTCCGAGCTCTCTAGCCTAGTGGTATTAGAGCGGACACCCGGAGGGGCCGGCAAGGTTCGAGCCCCCCAATTGTGTGTGTGAGTGGGATTTCAAAAAAAAAAAACAAAGCCTTTATTCTAAATTAAACTCATGGGATCATCCTTCCTGCAAGTATTAGAAAATATACATAGCATATCTTTCTTCACAATCGCAGCGTAATTTTGTTTTGTTTAGATGTACATATGTCGAGTTCTTAGTTCTAGTTCTAGTTCTAGAAGCTCGTTTAACTAATTTAACCCGAGGTAGCAATTTATAAGGTCTGTAACTTTTGAGCAAAGCGCGGCACATGTTTCGTGTACTGCTGCAGGTCCTTATCGTAAGTTGCACATGGAAGGCGAGTAATCCACAGCTTGTAGATGCAAGTATCGGATGTAGCGTGAGGTGTGGCCAAAGTGACGCGTAGCGAGAACCGCGTCCTAGACTAGCTAGAAAGTTGTTACAAAGTTCACATGCAGTTCACAGTACCAGACGATCCATCTAGTCACGCAATTTATAGATGCAAGATTCATGCATCTAATCTTTATATATTACTTGGGGGCTCATCCCCTTAAAAGATTACTCTACAATATGCTCAACATTTAGCTTCAGAATTTTCTTTTTAAAAAACATTTCGATTCAAAATAGTATTATATATATATATATATATATATTTTTTTTTTTATATATATATATATATATATATATATATATATATATATATATATATACACTAGTAAATGCACGTGTTTTGCATGTGTAATAACGTATAATAAGAATATTATTCAATTGTAGTCAAATATTTTTTCAAGCTCATATGGTTAAGGTGTGAGGTATTTTTTTTGTTTGGTTGAGTTCGATTACTCATGTTAACAAATTAAAATTTTTTCAACAAGTTTTTCCACAATTTATTATTATTATTTTTTAAATAAAGTGGACCGTGATATAATGACGACTTAGATGGCTCAAAAATAAGCCTCATTATATATATATATATATATATATATATATATATATATATATATATATATATATATATATATTTTGAAGCAATGGGTAATTGTTCCGAACTCGCCGCATGCATCTCTCTTAGCATCTTGGGCCGCATGCATCTCTCTTAGCCACTAGGCTAGTATATATTTTTTTATATATATATATATATATATATATATATATATATATATATATATATATATATTGAGTGAAGACCCAAAACTGCTAAGGTTTCTGTCACGTCTCTCACACAACAGTAGTTAGGCAAGAACAGCCTGAAGTACCTCGTGAAAGAAAGGTACAAATTACCAAATTCGTTCCCAACTTATGGTCATGCCAAGCTCACAGTACTAAGTAGACTGTGCTAATATCACATTGTTCACAATATGCAGAGACGGTCAGGATAAGTCAAACAAAATTTCGTATTTGGACAACCCTCTTTTCTTACACAATCACTTAAGGCTCAACGTGATCCCAAAAAGAGTCGGAGTCGTGGGCGACCCTCTAGGACCGACCAACAATAAGGGTCAAAGGATAACCAAAATTAGTTTCGGATAGGACAAATCACATTCTCCATCCTTGTAGCTGAGAAGGAAATGAGAAACACAAGTCACATCCAATTAGCAAGAAATTTGTAGGTAACTTGTTTTTTTTTATTGTTTTTTAAAAGATAAAAATGTAAGGAAGAAATCCTCCGTGTTTTATTAATGTCAACTAATAAAACAAAGTTCAGTTACACCGATACATATCAAAACATATGGTTATAATGACCATAGAATAAATGATAATACCCAAATTACATTAATCACATTTTTCACGCATCTAAAAGGTTAACATAACTTCAGTAAGTTTGTGTGCGCTCCTAAAAAAGTACAAATATGTTCGACGGAATATTTATTGTACATAGACTACGGTGCCCTACCTGTTGGGACCAGCAGTATCGATATCGTATTTGGGACCAGCAGTATCGATATCGTATTTCAATACCACGTGTCTGAAACTGACCTTAGTAGAAACTATGCCTATCCACTTGAGATAAATAACCACATGTCTACCAAAATGCCAAGTCAGATAAGATAGAGTATTTCAGTGACTATACCACGTGGATAAATTTCAATATTCATAACTTCAAGTGTAGATACAAGAATGAATAAAATTATGTTTAATTCTTTGTCCAAAGATTTAACTCCCTCATCAAACTCAAGAAGAAAAATAAAATATTATAATAAATTCACTCACTCAATCCCGTAGTGATCTCCCTAAACAAGACAGATGATTCTCCGACATATCTCTTTCTGCTGTCTTGAAAGAGCAAAGTACAGACTTTCTTTTAAATTATTTATGGACAAACATCCTGAATCTGATCCTTGTAAGCTTCTCATGGGCCTCTCTCTCTCTCTCTCTCTCTCTCTCTCTCTCTCTCTCTATATATATATATATATATATATATATATATATATATATAGGTTAAGAAACCTATTTTAGGGTTTAGAAAATCTCCAAAATAGACCATCAGATCTAGCCGTCCTGTTGGCCAATTAGTTAATGATCACACCTGATTTTGATAATCAACGTCAACATTGGTCAATACGCAAAATATACATACTACTACAGGATTACCGGTTTCAAATCAGAAGAACGTATGCATCCTACCACTTCAAAGTACAAACATTGCATCGTCATCAAGAACTCATATCACACTGGAATCAAGATCAAGTTTTCTATATTTTCTTATGTATTTTTAATTTTAATGAGTCTAGAAAATATATGTAAAATTGACCAGGATTGGTACTGACTTAGGTTTTATCAATCCGCTTTCTAAATTACCTATTCAAATCCAAAAAGTCCCATATCCAAAAATTCCAAAACCCAACTGTATTCGATCCAAAAGTTATGACCTAACCTAGGCAAATCTCGGATAGAAATCGGCCCGAGTTCGGCCAGTCGGCCCGAGTTCGGCCAGGTCAGTTTCAAAATTCAGTTTGGTCTTCCACCTTATCTGCCTACAACATTCGAATGCGAGATTCATACATCCGAACCCAACCTGAACTCTGTTCGAATTCGGTCTGCAAAAATACTATAAATGAAGATGAATTTTTATCATTTCAAATCACTCATTTTCATTCTCTTCCCTATCTATTCTGAAGTGATTTTTATGATCAAAGCTTTCAAATTAAGCCTATACCACTCTTAGCCAAAGCTAGTATAGTTATGTTCAATCTAGAGTTTTGGTACTGAAGAGTTGTATCAGAGACTGCAATTAAGAAAATTTTCCAGTTTTTAAAATCATTTTGTAGAGTCGGTCGTGCGCTCGTCATCATCACGGTGTTGTAAGAGACTGCAAGCTTTCAATTAGCTTGTGTCATAGTGGATTAACATCGAACAAGAGTACTCAAGACTGGACTAGTCCTCTCAAAGGAATACCAGTATACATTGTTGTGTCACTAAGTTTGATTCTCTTATCTCTTACTTTATCACATTTTATTTATCGTCTTTTACCTGCCATAATATATATAGCTGCTTAATTTTTAATTGGTGATTATTTTTGCTGTATACACACACACACTCTATTCACCCCCTTCTAGAGGTGCTCAACGGTCCTACACGTCCACCAGCATCCAACGATGCTAATTAAACATGAACCACATTCAGACCCGACAAAATCAAATTCTAACAGAATTCGGTCAGTCGTATGCCCACAAGTTCTGTTTGAAAATGGATGAATTCGAACGTAATTCGAAGGGGCCGAATTCGAACCAAACTTGGTCCCTTTCCTCCTAGAACCTCTAAACTAGACACCCAGCATTTCTCCCATTCCAGTCCGATGAGAGGTGTTGGCCCCATGGCTCCTCACTGGACTCCATGCTTTTTGTCTCGCGATCGAGTTCCTGCTCCCCTTGTCATTGATTCCCCGAGCTGCTTTGCATCTTCCTTCATTTCCATTGATCTCCTCGACCACCACATCGACGTTAGCTATTGTGTGTAGTGTCACGTCCCGACCTACAAAATCGATTCGTCATCGTATCAATTTTTGCCGAATCGATCGTTCTCGCTGGGACATAATGTCATACGAGTCTGGAGTTGCATTCTTACAAGACAAGATAATAATCTTTTATGGTTATCACAATTCACAACATTCGCAATAGAAGAAATTGAGTCACAATGGAGTTAAAGCAGGGTATACGAAATAATCTCTTTATTGATAATGAAGCTGATAACAAAGGCTCTCAATAGCCCAAATGAATATGCCAAAAAGGCTTACAACACTCATGATCTCACTAGCTCACAAAGGATTTTTATCGTTCCATATATCATGTCTTCTATATTCAGGCAACATCCTCGACCGAACATCTTTATGTTGCAAGTCGAGCCATGACGTCTCAACACAGTGAAAAACTAACTCGTCTAAACTGACACACTAAGTAATTATATGAAGCATGCAGTTTACTTAATGATCTTTCTATTTTACCTTAGGATCAATTTTATGGCATATTTTGAAAGCAGGAAAGCATGTATGCATGTTATACTTAATTGAGTAAGTAAAACTCGAAACATATCAACTATGTCGCTTTACAGCAATTGTTTACCTATCCTATGCACTCACGCTTGCACTGATGCAAGGTGAATACTTACCATCCTTCCTTGTCATGTTGAAGGTAGTAACTGTAATATAAATGTGTCATGATCTGTATCCATGCACCAGACATTGTTAGCGTCATGAAATATGTAAACATAGTATTTGTGATCATCCTCGCGACCAAAAGGCTAAGCATACAAGCAGACAACATTAGCTTGCTTACTAACTATATGATGGTCACTGGGATTCCGAGCCGTATTAGAAGATTTTACCTCGATATACGGTCATCCTTCGCATATAGGTAGAAAGCGCACCGAAGGTCCGTATTACGACGCACCCTATCAGTCGATAATAAGCCACACTAGAGGTCCCACAAAACCTTGTGTTGAAGCACGAATCTCAACTTCCCCCAGGTAGAATGATCCTTGTGTCTAGGAACATCTCGTTCAAGGAAAACCAAAATTTGTGCACAGGTTATCCATTTGTCCATGACAATTTGATGTAGCATGGATTCCAATTCTGAATACTTCTAGGCTTTCTTTTTTTTCCTTTTCTTTTCGTTTCTTTTTTTAGCCTTATTTTTTTTTATAATAGAGTTGTTAAGAATCCTATTTCTTTTAGGACTCTTATTTTGACTCTATTTTTTATTAGGATAGATTTTATCTTTATTTGATTATGATTAGGTTGTCATGAAAGATCTATAAATATGCACCTTTTTTTATGTAATTGGGGAATAACTTTTAATTAATAAAATTCTTCTTTAAGTTCTGAGAGTTGTCCGCTCATTTTTTCGGTCGTGGATTCGACTGTTCCATAGATTCAGAAATCTCTCGCTTGAGATTTTCAAGCAAGCTTCGTGCGGACCCCTCATGAGGCCATCCGATGTAGTTTTCGTAGCACCGTTTCTCTCACACCAAGCAACGGTGGTCCAGTTATTGCCATCATCGATCGACTCGGCCATTGCTAAGCACAAAGGTAAGCCTATTCCACTATCATGCTACGTCAAGTAGTATCAGAGCACCACAGATCGAAGATTCCAAATTTTTGGAAACCTTCGAAAATCTTTCTTTTGCAAAACAACAATGGCAAAACCAGTAACTCGTGAGGAGTTTGAACGACCGGTGTGTATCGTTAGGTGGATATTACTAGCCCTAAAGTCTGAGGAACCGTCGCAGTACCACAATGTCTTTTAAACCCGATGCAAGGTCAAAGACAAGCTATGTGACATTATCATTGATAATGTATGCACAGAGAATATTGTTTCAAGAGCAATGGTAGAGAAGTTGGGACTGGCCAAAGAATCACATCCGACTCCATATAAGATTGGCTGGTTCAATAGGGCCACAAAATGGTCATCTATGAAGTTTGTCGCATATCCTTCTCCATCGAAAAGATCTACAAAGATAAAGTCAAGTTTGACATTGTCGACATGGACTATTGTTACATCGTCCTCGGTCGGTCGTGGAAATTTAACAAAATGTCACGTATCGGGAAACAGACAACACATATTCCTTCCTTCAAGATGGGCGATGCCTCACTCTCTATCCATTAGCACCGGGTGGTATTTCTACGACCAGTCCATAACCACAAAAATGACTCGAGCATTCTCACAACAGCTTTCCCCTTATAGCACAAGTTGTCATTATTGACTATGAAGGCGATGAGATATCAAAGTCGGTTGAACCAATTGTAGATGCTGAGCTAAAATTTTCAACCCCTCAATAAGAGGCGAAGTTGCCAATTTCTAATAAAAAAACATGATTAATTGAAGAGAAAGACATGATAATCTCCGGTGAAACCATTACGGACACTACGGAGATGAATTCTTCAGCCCCTCAAGAACACCTAAGAGAAGATGAGGTCCTCCCCGAAGATGACGGTCAAGAACATAGTGTAGAGTCTCCACAGATCGATAACTCTGGAAAGAATTATCAGCAAAAGTTTACACGACAAATAAATAATTTCAGTGGATTCAACCAAGACATCATTTTCATTATCATGTTCATCATTATCTTCTCTCGACTATGCTAAAATGACTCAGCAATAGACTCTCTCCTTTGATACTCTCTCCTTTGATGGAACATAAAAGACTTTACCAATTTTAAAGCTCCCAATGCTAATGGTAGACCTCATCGTCACAAGCCTCACATGTTCCACCAGACACATCATCTAAGTTCGATCGCCGATCCCTGAATTTTTGAGATGCTGCGAAAAGTCTTATATATATGTGTTTTCTTCAAACAGTTTCAAAGCTACCTCTTTCTTTGCATGTTATCCACCTAAATACCTCCATATAGACGAAACGAAAGCTCATTGATATGAGATTAGGCCAACGAAATTCAACTCGTGGCATAGCTACATCGATAATCAGACTATCAACCGCATGACCATCATCTACTATCAGATCTGGATCCGACCTGGTGATGAATGGAAGACTATCTGAGAAGGCCTCTATGAATGGCTCTTTATGCCCTTCGGATTTTTGAATGCTCCAAGAACCTTTCTGCATATCAAGAATCATATTGAACCATTGACAAGAAAGTTCGTGATCATCTACTTTGACGATAGCCTGATTTATAGTAAGAGCCAAGCTGATTATCTGAAGCACCTCAGGGAAGTTCTCAACCTTCTTTGAATTGTTAAGTGTAGTTTTCTTACTAACCAACTCATCTTCGTGGAATTTGTGATTAGCACCAATGACCTCAGTGTTGATGAAGAGAAGACTCGAGCAATTCGTGACTGGCCTACTCCAAAGACAATCACTAAAGTTCAAAGCTTCCACGGTCTTCGATGATTCATCTGCAACTTCTGCGCTATCGTGACAGAACATATGAAGACATACAGATAACCCCAACCTTCAATATCCTCAAATACTACCAAAATATGTAGCTTTAGCGACGGCCAGATCAGTCGCCCATCCGTCGCTACTATGTATTAGCGACGGATCACTGACGGATATTGGTCAAAAAATCCGTCGGTAATCAGCTCGTCGCTAATATAGATCCGTCGCTAAGTAGTCGTCAAGCGACGGAATAGCAACGGCTTTCCGTCATCATTATTCGTTGCATTAGCGACGACTTGCCGACGGTTTGTCGTCGAATTCAAGTAGTTAGTATTGAATTGTATAGACGCTTAGCGACGGATAGTCCGACGGTAAACCGTCGTAACAGTGTATTAGAGGGTATCGTTCCGTCACTATTCTGTTGACCACCGTCGCTAAATAAGGACGGACGGATCCCAGACGGATAATCTGTCGACCTTGTTCTGGAAATGTCAAGCATTTCCAGTACCATGACGACGGATATTCCGACGCGAATCCGTCGAACATTGTATTTCCAGAACCATGGCGACGGATATTTCAACGCGAATCCGTCAACCATGGCGACGGATCCTGACGAAATATCCATCGCTAACATTCTGTACATCTTCATACCACCAGAACCTTGCCGACGGATATTCCGTCGGCAAGTCATTGCCATGCAAAGTATTCCGTCGGCTGGTCGTCGACGATCCATCGCTAACTGGAAATATTTCCAATTCTCCAGTTAGCGACGGATATTCCGTCGACATGTAGTCAAAAACTGATGTTATCCATCACTAACCCGTCACTAGTCCGTCGCTAACTGAGTTATTTTTATAAAACAATTGTAGAGCTTTCCCTGTTCACACAACATCCGAACATCGGACCAATATATAATCACAATAAACAATCACTGAGACCAATATATAATCCATTATAAATCACATACGAATTTAATGTACACCAATTATCCAAGAATCACATAGACCAATATATAATCACAAATATGCATAACCCAAATCAATATAAAATAGACACCAATTATCCTGGAATCATAAACTTAATATCCGTCGTTATAATCCAAAATTCCCACAAATATTTTAAAATTCCCACAAATATTCTAAATATTCTTATACAATACTTCAAGGAGCAGGAGGAGTTCGATTGTCCGGTGGTGGTAACCGCTCCTACGACCGACGATAATACTGCTCCACTAGGTACGGCGACAATCCGTCGAAGACACTGTCTGGAAGTAGGCGTAGCTGCTATGGCGACAAGAGATCAAGGAGTGCCGTCACAGTCGGAGGTGGTACCAAAGGGGCAGTAGGGTTGAAAGATAGATGATCGACGGAAGAAGGACCGGCACCAGCAGTCGACGGACCGGCACCAGCAGCCGACGGACCGGCACCAGTAGCAGACGGACCGGTACCAGCAGCAGACGGACCAACAGCAGCAGACAGAGGCGAAAAGTACATGGCTATTGGTCCCACAAGGACGACACCGCCTCGTGCAGCTGCGCAAGCTGCGACCTCACATCATCGTCTGCCGGAGACGCGGAAGGAGGCGGTGTCGGTAGAAATCCCTGAGTCACCATGTGCAACTTCCTTAGGGAGCCGACGTCGTACATGCGGCCTTTCTTAAAGCCGTCGACGGTATCTACGAACAAGTCGTTGCGAGCGGCCATAGAAGAGGGCGTCCGGGTGGGCGTCATTTCACTGACATCCTCGGTAGCAGTTGACTGAGCCCGACTAAGGGCCTCACGATACGCAGCCTATCAAATGAATGTGTTTATACTATAAGATTTAACTAAGTTGTAATCTAAATCCTATGTTTCACTAAGTTATAGTGTGAATCCTAAGTTTATCTAAGTTATAGTCCGGATACTTTTAATTATAACGTAAATATCATAAACATAAGTACTTACATCGGTCTCCTTGGCCCTATCGTCGACGAAGGTCCCGTCCTTCCGCCTCTTGTGCGTATGATGGAACACATCGTATATGGTGACCAATTCTGGTGTCCTTCCCTCCTTCACCGCCCGTTGCATCTGCATACGAATTTTTCGTAGAATTTAATTAACTCTGTATATTAATAATACCGAATTCGATAGTAAAATAAAATTGCGGTATCTCACCAGATCTGCAAGCGCCGCTACGTGGGACCTTGATCCACCCGTATGAAGTCCTGTGGCCCGTCGGTTCGCCTTCTTCGATTTTTTCTTGAAGACAGGAGTATCCATCATATCTAAGAGCTCCTCAAAATAGTCCTGCCGGATCCAATTCGGCCCCATCTTTCCCATTTTTAGGTCATGAATCATATCCGTATCTTCTTCGAAGCAACGCTTCTGTAGGTCCTGCGGATCGCGTCCTCGCGATGGGGGGGCCACCAGAACGTCGTCTAATATATAAATTCAATTATCACGTAATTTAAAAAATTGTTGATTAAAGAGTAACTAATAATTAACCAGAATATATAGATATATACCCTCAACTCGTCGAGCCAGACGTACTTCAAGTTTGGGGGCACCGACGAAAAGTTGAGGCAGGGACCATGGAAGTTAGTCCTGATAATTTCTCCAAGAGCCCTGGCAACAATAAACGAAAAAACCTACAAAGAAGCAACGACTAGATTATTAACTTGAAAAAATAAAAGAAATTTAATAAATTATCTTAAATTTACTTACGAGGTCCCTGCGGGCCATAGCTCTCGTCGGAACTCGCCTCTCGGTCTCTCTGGTGCCGTCGGAGGATCCACGGGTCTGCACATGTACTCTCCAGTAACCGGATAGAACCGAGTATGGGGGTACTCCGGGGCCCACTGTGCAGTAACTGGTAGATCTACTAGTGGATCCACTGATGGATCCGTTGGTGGGTCCGATAGCGGAACAGATCTGCTAGCAGATCCGAACTCGTGCCTCGATGAAGTTGTCGATCGACGGCGGGATGTGACAATTCTCCATCGTCCTTTATGCGTTCTTCGTTGTGCCACGTCATGTGTTCTGCTGTATTCTGAGACATATACATCCTCTCTAAGCGCTTCGTGATCGACAAGTAATGCATATACTTGTAAGGACGTCGTTTTCTAGTTGACTTTCCTTTTCCTTAACTGGCTTGTAACGATCCGCATTACAGAAGCTACAACTTTCTATATCCTCGTTCTCCTTGTAGTACAACATGCATCCGTTGCGACAACAATCTATCTTCTCGTAACCCAGTCCCAGTTGTCGGACCATCATCTTCGACTTGTAGAAGTTTTTTGGAAGCTCTTTTGATTCCTTCGGTAATACCTCCTTGATTAGTTGTATAATCCGATCATAACAAGTTTGTGGCAAGTTAAAATCGAACTTTATGTTCAACAACCGCATCGTCACTGACAGTACGGAATGAGGCTCACAACCAGGATATAAAGAAGTTTTTGCATCCTGAAATATATTATAGAACTCCTTTGCCTCGGGATTAGGATCCTCCGAATCAAAATTAGGCCCTGTCGCATCGTACACCATATCTCGTGCAAGGTTCTGCAGGTCTCCATAATCAACAGAGCATTCGTCGTCTTCGATGACAAAATCCGTTGCAGCATTATCATCAAAAGCATAAGTAGCAGCATTCGCAACCTGTCTTTCCGTATATAGTTCACCTTGCGATGACCGTACATGCCGTAATCACGTACGAAACCCTTACGGGTCAATGATCTCTTACACTCACCACTTCTTTGTAACGTCTATTGCGACAATTACGACATGGATACTTGATTTTGTTACCGTCCATATACTGAGCTTTGCTCATGGCATACTTAAGAAACACTTCCACGCCTGCCTGAAAATCTCCACTCACACCTATTCTGCTCTCGTGTTGTCGTTTGTACATCCATGTACGATCAACGAAATAACGATCCATCACAGATTGGATGTGAAAATCTGTATCGTAAGACAAACTAAATAGAATTAGTATATAATCATGTAACCGGTGGATCTACTGGTATATAGGCCGATAGTTCGATACCGATACCGATAGTGCGATACCGATACCGATACCGATAGTCCGATACCGATAGTATGATACCGATACCGATAGTACGATATTGATAGTTCGATACCGATAGTCCGATAGTCCGCTAGCGATACCGATACCGATAGTCCGATAGTTCGATACAGATATCGATACCGATAGTCCGATACCGATAGTTCGATACCAAAAACGATAGTCCGATACCGATTGTTCGATACCGGAACCGATAAACATTGCCTTTTAATTTTAAAAAAATGGAAAAGCGTTTGTTCAGAAACTGCTACCGATATTTTTGTAAAAGGTACACTCATAAGCTGAAGTAAATTTTACCAACAGCTTCAACAAGCTAACACCAAATGGGGAAGAACCAATCGAAATCCTTAAATCAAAGTAGAAGCCTGGATGCATTATGCATCATCAAGGCTCAAGAGTGGAGATCAGGATATGGAGGTGGCCTGAACTTTTACTACATGAAAGTGATTAGCGAAGATGCGTTTGATAACAAGGACAACCAAGAGCAACCAAGAGCAAGGTCAATGTTTGAAAGACTAATTCAACAGATTGATTTTGAAAACAAGAGCAACCAAGAGCAACCAAGTTACAAGTTGTATAATTCATGAGCTATAGTAAAAAAGTACCATAGAGTACCAATCATCAAAAACAAAAGTTGCAGCAGCTAAGACTAAGCTCCATCTATAAGCCTTTAAACAGTCAAAGAAAAGTTACATCAGTTAATACTAAGGTACCAAATTCCTACATTAGAGAGGAAGTACTAATTAACAAGCATACAAATGAAACTTCTCTTATGAAATGCTAAGGGTTTGGCAAATTCATATTCAGGTACACTGGAGCTGGAACCAAAACTATTGTGCCAAAAGGAAAACACCAAGAACGTCTCACTTGTCTCAAGAGAATTCCAAGTTATACTTGTGCCAAGAATGTTCAGAAGGGAAGTGCTTCTATTCTATCACCTTGATTCCAAAAAAAAATTGTTGGAAACAATCACTAGGCAGGCAACCAATTGGTTATAGAGATGACTCTGTTTCAACAAGAGGGAGTGAAGTATTGAGATCGTGTGTATTGGGACACTATAACAACAAAATGTATGTTTGTGTAGAGGGAATTTTTGTTTGGAAGCAAATACAAGTTCTAGCCTAAAAAAAGGTATATTTAACCCCAAAGTTTGTGTCGAGATAGCTCGTCACGTCATGACTCATGCTCCAGGAGCTGACTATATTACACGTGCTCAAGCTACACGACTATGTTACACGTACTCAAGCTACACGACCTACGAATATATCAATAACCACATTCATGATTACGCCTGTAAGATATATAGGAATTCCAAAAGAACATGACTACGCCAAACATCAACTACCGCGAAATATAGGAATATATTACTATGTATAAAAGTCTGTATACTTACTAGAGTGGACTTAAGAACAACCCCAAACCAATATATATATATATATATATATATATATATATATATATATATATATATATATATATATATATATATATATATATATATATATATATATATATATATATATATATATTTTTAACCGAAGGAATTTTTATTGATAAAAGGAAAGCTCAGAAGAGCAATACAAGCAGTGACAGAGCCGAGAAACACAAAACTTGCTCTGAAAAACATGGTTTGCAGTAACACAAAATACTGTTAAACAAGGTTGCAGAAAAACTAAAAGGCTGCTAAACAAGTACGAAAAGAGGGGGTGTGGGCCTCAGCCCTAAGGGTTTTTTTTTTTTGCAAAATTTGAATTCAAAAAATGAAAATGCTGGGGGGATAACGCCAGGCACGCGACCCTATGCGTGTCCAGAGGGGGAACACGCCAGGCACGGGATACGAGGGGGCAGGCTCGGGGGACCTGAGGGGTCATGCCCCCTAGGCGCGGGGCCCGAGGGCACGGGGCCCGAGGGCACCCCGCTCGAGGGTTGCCGCTCAGCGTGGCGTGGGCCGGCGAGCGCAGCCGGGGAGGGGGCAGGGGTGCTCTCGCTGCCGTCATGCAAACCGGAGCCGGCCGGAAAGGTCGCCGAACGCGACGAAAGCGCGACGGGACCCGAAGCAGCCGGCGTGACGCGGCGGGGGAGAGGAGGGAGAAGAAGGGGAGAGGCGGGGAAGGCTGGGAGGGGTAGACGAGTCGACGTCTGCCGCCGGGGGCGGGCAGGGCGGCGCTCGGGGGGGGAGGCAGGCCACCAGGCGAGGGAAGCGGAGGGCTCGACCTCCGGTGGCCAAGGCCGGCCGTATGCTAGCGAATGGGCCCCTCCGTCTGCGAACGGAGGGCATAGCGGTTGCCGGACGCCCAAGGCGTCGTCGCCGCCGGCGGGGGAAACACGACCGACGACTGGAAGGGGGAGGAAGACGCCGAGGAGGCCGCCTGGGCGAGGGAGGAGAGCGGTGAGGCGTGGGTCGGATCGTTGGCAAGCCGAGGAGCGACCGACATGGCCCACGAGAAGGGGGCCGCCGTTACAGGGGGAATCACCGAGGAGGAGGAAGGGGAGGGAGAGGGGGCGGGGGTCGGACCATCGCCGCCGAGCGCCGGAGAGGGCGAGGAGGTCAGCCACCAAGGAGCGGAGGAAAGGGGGGGCGCCGCCCTCGAGGGTGGAGGCGGTGCTGGGGAGGGAAGCGTCGGCCACGCGAGGGGAGGCGCCGCTGCGAAGGGGGCCGCCGCAGCGGTGAGGGGCTGCGGCCACGAGAGGGGAGCGGCAGGAGGAGGCGCCGCTGTCGATGCGAAGGGGGCCGCCGCAGCGGTGAGGGGCACCGGCCATGCGAGAGGAGGCGCCAGGGGGATGGGGGGCGGCCGGCGGAGGAAAGAGTCCGGCGGAGTCGCGGAGGAAACAGCAGGAGGAGGGACCGACACGGAGACCCGCCTGGGCTGGTGACGCCGCTGCCGACGCGGACGGCGGCGCCTACGGAGAGGAGGCGGGAAGGGGAAGAAGAAAGGGGGGTGCCACTCGACGGGGAGCCAGCGAGCGGAGGAGGATGGCTCCACGAGGGGCTGGGCCATGCGCTGCTCGGCCAACCAGGGGAGGAGGAGGGCCAGGCGCTGCCTCCAAGGGGGGTGAAGACGCCAATCGGCGTGGCCGGGCCTGGGAGGCCAACAGGCCAGCCGAGCCACCAGATGCCGGCTGGGGCGGTGGTCGGAGATGCTGGGAGAGAAGCAGGGAGGAGGGCTCCCGTCCGGGTCGGCCGCGCGCCAGTCGCCAGAGACCTAGGCCTCATCTCCCCCCATATTATATATATATATATATATATATATATATATATATATATATATATATATTAAAATGTATGTAAACTTGTATCTACGAAATGTATGTAAGCTTGTATCTAGGAAACGTGAGAGGACCCTCCGCCCCACCAGCCGACCCTCCGCGCCCCTCCCTAGCCTACCCTCCGCCCCACCAGCCCCCGCCTCCCCCGCCCCCAGCCCCCGCCTCCCTCGCCCACGCAGCCAAACGCCTCCCCCGCGCCGCTCCCTGCAGCCAAACGCCTCCCCCGTACCGTCCTCCGCCGCCAAACGCCTCCCCTGCACCGCCCCCCAGCCCTCGCCTTCCACGCCCCCGCAGCCAACGCCTCTCCCGCTGCCACCCCTACCCATGATGCCCCCGCCGCCCCCACCTCCCCCACTGTCCCTCCGACCACCGCGAGAGAGAGAGAGAGAGAGGGGATTACCTTTGGGAGAGAGAGAGAGGAGAGGACGCCGTCGATCGCCGAAGCCACAGGAGAGAGAGAGAGAGGAGAGAGAGTGAAATTTGGGGGGAATAAAAAGTTTCTTCCGTCGTTTCAATTTAAGTCTGGGTCGTATATTTAACGACGGACTAGCGACGGATAATAACCGTCGCTAGTTCGTCGCTCTTTTTGATACTTGCCGACGGACTATCTGTCGCTACGTAGTCGAAGATTTGTCCCGCCACTTCTCCCAACAATTCTTGCCAAATAGTCGACTGCATAGCGACGGCCACATATCCGTCGCTGTCTCCGACGCCCTACCGACGGACGCACGACCTTTTCTCCCCCTTAAAATAAAATTAAAAATATATCGATTAGTCGTCGGTATTCCGTCGATTATTTATCGCAAATCCGTCGCTAACGCCGACGGAAAGAATCCGTCGCTAATCTGCCGTCGCTAATTGACTGTATTTTGGTAGTAAAAATTTATGAGTATTTTTCTCCTAATGAACCGCTTTATTCTAAGAAGAACTCAGGAATGAGTTCTCTTGAAGCAAGGGAGGCTGCATGGATTCCAATTCTGAATTCTTCTAGGATTTTTTTTCTTTTTCTTTCTATTTTAGCTTTAGCTTTTAATTTTACAATAGAGTTGTTAAGAATCTTACTTCATTTTGGACTCTTATTTTGATTCTATTTTTTTAGGATAGATTTATCTTTATTTGATTAGGATTAGGTTATAGTAAAGGTCCTATAAATATGCTCCTTTTTATGCAATTAAGAAATAACTTTTAATCAATAAAATTCTTCTTTAAGTTCTAAGATTTGTTCTCTCATTTTCTTGGTTGTAGACTCAACTATTTTGTAGATTCGGAAGCCCCTCGCTTGAGATTTTTAAGCAACCTTCGTGCGGACCCCTCAAAAGGCCATCCGTCGGAGTTTTTGCAATACTGCTTCGCTCTCACCAAGCAACGGTGGTCTAGTTATTGTCATCACTGATCGACTTGGCCATTGCCAAGCATGAAGGAAAGCCCATTCTGCTATCACAATGCATCACCATTCAACATACATGAACAGTTAAAAAAACCATAAATACGTATGCACGACCTAAGTCCGAATACAAAAATCCCCGCCTCAACTCATATTACATACTCCTAATTAATATTCTGTAGCACTATGCCCAAACGTAATGTTCTAGTCAATAACCCATAGGTCCGAACATAATGAGGCATCATGCCACATCTGATAGATTCGTGTTTACCATATGCCTTCCAATAACTTTGTGGTTTCGTACCACAACTGTTTACTTTGCTGAAAAAGCCTACCATTCTGTTTATCGACAGTTCCATGGCGATGTGCCACAACTGCCCACTTCGCATACCAAGCCATACTTTCGATGTTCTTAGACTTAGTGTTTAATTTTCTTTGATATGTATACTTAATGCACGTCATGGTATGGTTGTTAGACGTTCTACGACTCGTACATTTAAGCACTCGTCGATACAGTTATTCTATGTTCTATGACTCATACACTGATGCACTCATCGATATAGTCCTTCGATGTTCTATGACTTAGTGTTCATTTTCCTCCAACTCATGCACTGAGATACACCTCGATAGAGTGACTCGATGTTCTACGATCGATGTTCAATATTTTATTTTAGTGTTCAACATACACTATGACTATTATTTGTCCGATCCACGCCCATAAAAATCCATGCATGTAGTTACTTAGCATACTAACTAGGTACATTTTATTAAGGCATGGCAGAGTAGGAAAGAAGGATCAGAGTTCGTCCACCTTTACTATTCTGCCAATCGCTCGTCGAGCCGATGCAGCTTGACTCCTTAGATGCGTTGCACGATCCTTTAATCTAAATTACTCATTTAAGTACTTTGTGCTCCTTGACTGGCCGACTGATTCGACCTATCATGCCCTTACCTCAACCCATTGCGAGGTGATACTTTGATCTTCGACGAACTCCTTTGCAAAATAGGGCAAATATCGACCTCAGAATACTCAGCGTAAAAGCTTGCACATGAAACCAACTCAATTAATACTTCTTCAAATCGACTTAATACTTTTTTAGGTTAACTTAATACTTGTTCAAATCAAATTGGTACTTTTTTGAATCATGTGACTCAACGTAATACACTGTGACGATGTGAGACATTGTACTTATTACCTCTAACCACTAAGATTTTGTTGACACCAATAACATGGCCAAGATCGAAGTCAATGACGATCAGCCTCAACATAAGTCTTGGATGCATGTCCTCGACTTATTTTTTCCATCAGAACATGCTCCTGTTTCGTCGAGCATCTTCACCCTTGGCTGGCCCAATCAAGCGGACGGTACGGTTCTCTCGAGATTCAAGCTCTTGAACTTGCCCATATTAATGTCTGATATTGAAGCTTTCTTGCGGTCCACTATGTAATACCCATGGCTTGCTTACTCAGTCTTAACTAAGTATTGGGAAAACCTTTTTGTCGATATAGATTGATCACGGATGGAATATAATGAACCTTTCCAATTGATGGATCGGCTTATATTGAAATGAGTCTAAGAGTTCTCGTTGGATGCTTTCTTTCGCTGCTTGATTTTGATGAATGCACTTTCATGTTAGTTTTTGATAATGGGTTTTCATTGTTCGCTTAAAGCGCATTCCACATTCATTCCAAATCTTGAGAAAGAGATCGAAGTATGTTAATCAAATATTAGTTCCAATGTAGGATGCATAGGCGGTGCGTGATCGGTGCGTAAAATCCCTCCTTCTCTCGAATAAGATTCAATTTTGGTGAGTTGCCTTGACCAAGCTACCATTTATCTCCACACCCTAATAAAAATGATCGCTAGTCCACTTATTGTTGCATCGCTGTGATCAACGATACCACAATAACAAAAGATAAGAGAAGATTGATAAATTGAATCAAATGCTGGATTATGTGCTGCTACTTAATCTATTTCCCATATAAATGCCTACATATTTCCTTTGAGTATGCTAAAAATGTTTAAACATGTACAGACAGACTTGTACATGTTGCAATAGAAAAAAAAATTGCCCAAAGTTAGGAGCTATCGCTCTGTTAGGAACGAAAAGAAATGCACTAATGAACGTGTCGTTTAACTGTTACACATGTTATGATGTATCTGATAGGCATACAGATTATGCATTGGTCCTGGACAACTTGTGCACAAGAAAATTAGATCTCTCGGACAATTCCTGGGGCACTGGAAATTACCCAGTCTAGGAGAGATTGTTTGGACACCCTGAGGTAAAAGAAACCTCGTTATTAGGGGGTGTTATATCACATCCATTAGTGAAGAGCTGAACCACAGAGTCACAACTACTAAACACGGGAACTACTCATGGACCAACATGTAGTAAGGTTCATGCATGTAATAAGTTATGTTGTAATATAACACTGAATAATGAGATGGAAAGTATGCTTTATATATATGCAAATTATGCTATCATTGTCTTGTGCAGAGATGGACCGACGACCATGGGTAAGAATTACTATATAAGTGATGATTTCTTGTTTATATTTCTTATCATGAATTGCTTAAAAAAACCTAGACAAATAAAAATATCACTAGTAAATAACTGTCAGCTTCACATGTTGAATTAGTGCATCTTTATGTGAGTTCGGCCATAGCCGCTCACCAGTACATGTTGCATACTGATCCACATTGTAGGCATCATTTCAGATAGCAAAGAAGACAGATGGATTTTGAGAGGCGTTAGAAGCTTATCCAATCCAGTGAAACATTGTCCAATTGCCTCAAAGCTTTCAATTTTCAGTTCAACAAGTTTTCTTTTGAAGGTTTCTTTATCTTTTATGATAAAGGAATATGGTGTATGGGCATTATGGCTATTTTCAAAAAGAGTTTCAAAGAGAAATATAGAAGCCAAGCTATGGCAATTTGAGTCACAAAGCAATGTAATTGTATTTCTATCAAGTTATTAATAAAAAGAAGGGTTGCTCTTTCAAATATGTGTCAAATATTTGGTTTTCTGCAATTAAATGTTTTGTGTGCGTTGTGCTTTGTCTAATTGTATTGTGCAGGTACTAGCTTTGTGTAAGTGCAACTTAGGCTTCCACGATATCACGTCCTAGCGAGGACGAATGATTTCATAGAGATCAAAGCGAGGAGAAACGATTCTGCGGGATCGAGGCGTGACATCCTCGAGCTGAACATCATGTACTGTACACATCGTCGATTACCTATAGCTTCCCCATAATTATGTAAATAGAGATACATCCGTCTCAGATTAACTTTGATGCACACCTTGGTGTTCACCCTGGCTTCGAACTACTGAAAGCAATGTGTCTATATGAAGCTTTGGCAAACTACTCGTCACCAAAATCGGATATGTGAAAAAACTCACACCTGGAGACCGGCCAGCTATCTTGATATTAATAGACCGACCCTCAATTTTTAACTCACCTCCATTCATCGCTTTGTCTCCACGAACCGAATCCTCTGTATCCCTCAAATCATCTCAAAGACCTCCCAAAGTAAGATTTTGACGATACATAAACTTTTGTTGAACACCCCTAGATGCTCCATTCGATATTTATTGCCTACTTGTACCTCAACGACTTAAGGATGTACATACCATAATTTATATCTTGTCAAACTAACCGTTGGGTATCCTTCGTAAGCATCCAATATTTATCCCCAAATATACTATGACAGCCATCATCCGCCAACTTCTCTACCAAAACCATATTGTAGCGCAAACTCGACACATGACGAAACCCCTTGAGAAAGAACTTCTAGCCAAGCTCCATTGTCAAATGTACGTCTCTTATGCCCATATTTAATTGTAGTAGTATACTTGTTTTCCATCTTCATACGTCAAAACCTACCGCCTTGGTATGATGTGAAGATCCTGTCACGACGATATCCAGCCTACGCCGTAGCATCGACGGTAGAATATTGTCTAGGTCTACTATACTATCTAATATATCTCATAAATATGTATCACAACCTGTCAATGATATCTCAACTCCAAATGGAGGACAATATAATGAAATACTCGTACTCAATGTAATGCCCTGCTCTGTACGACGCATTATGCTGAGACGTTGACTCAAAGAGTCACATTGACCGAATGAAATGTATCGATATGAATCAATACAAAAGTTACGTTGTCCCGAGCAATGCATCGAACTAAGTCGATGCGAAGAGTTGTATTGTCCCAAAGAATGCATCGAATTGAATCGATGCGAAGCACTGCATTGCCCCGAAGGATAAGTACGTTGAGTCAGCTCGAAGATTCTATGAAATTGAATCGACCCAAGGTGCAAGTCCGAATCGATGCAAGTATTGATTTTAGTTAGTTTCATGTGCAGGTTATCCGTTTACGCTGAAATATTAGAGGTCGACATTTTGCCTCATTCATAACGGGTCCGCAAAACCCAAATCACCACCTCGCAATGGGCTGGGACTTAGGCATGGTAGGCCAAAATCGATCGAGTAGTTCAATAAAACAAGAAGTGCTTGAATGGCTAAGTCAGAAGATTTGGCCGTACAACAAAGATATGAAATCGAGCCGTATCGGCTCGACAAACAACAAGGCATATCGGTTTAAGGTGGGAGGACTGACTCTTCTTTTTTACTCCTTCATGCCTAAGTAAGAATGTATCATTGTATGCTAAGTTACCTATCGACGCCACGGGCGTGGTCCGATCGGAAGATAAATCATACTATGTGTCGAACACTAGTTAGAATAATTAAAATGAAACGTGCATCAAATGCACGAGTCGCTATGGAACATTGGATATTGCAAAGGCGAGCGCCTCGGTGCTCAAGCCACAAGAACATGGGATAACTGTATTCGGCGAGTGCCTTCGTGCACGAGCTATTCCATGCCTTCGCGCACGAGTTAGAAAGGCTAGCAAATTGAAAGATTATGAAGGCGAGCGCCCTAGCGTGCAAGCCACGAACATTTAACATTAAGGCTAAGAACATAGAATTATGGTATCGAGTCATGCATGGGAAATAAGAAAATTTGTGTCAAAGCGTGCCTACGTGCATGAGAATCATGAAAGATGGCTTCGTTACGAAAAGAACAGTTGTGGCATGTAGGTGACGGAACTCTCAGATGTGGCATGATGCCTCAAAAAGTATTCGGGACCTTCGGATCGTTCGATTGACGAACATTGAGTTGAGGCATGATATCATTGAACATTGAAACAAAGTATGAAATGTGAGAACATAGAAAGTTAATGGAAGAAATACGAGATGATAAAGTCCGAGTCTCGGACTCAAGACTATGTTTGGTTGTTTGAATAATAGTATGTTGTATGGTCGAATGGATTTGAGTAAATGATGAGATAATATTTCGTGCACGGGAATGTTCCCTTCGAACGGGTTGCGCTGGGGCACCGGGATCGTTCAGCCTATGAGGAATATAATCTTTGAGAGGCGCACATCTGTAAGACGATTAGCGACCGTTTAGCGAGATGTAAAAAGCCGCAAATGATGGTATACAACGGAAGGTCTCCGTAATTGGGATAGCAACCCACTACGAGAGGCGCCGGGCTACCCAATTTAAGAAATAAAAGAAAGAGAAGAAAGAAAGATAAGAAAGAAAAGAACGAGAAGAAAGAAAGATAAGAAAGAAAGAAAAGAAAAGAGAAACCTTTAGTCCATTCTGGCATGGATATGCCAACGACCTTCATATAGTTAAGGAATGATGGGTTGAAAATGCAGGCACGTATATATCCTGCACACATAGATCCTACATAAAGAGCCCTTATAACATGACAGGGAAGGAATAAAGCGTATTCACCTTACGTCGGTGCAAGGACGAGTGCGTCTATGTTGGTAAGAAGTCCTGCCACGAAATAAAACATGAGATTGCTTGATATTGCCTATCTATATGCTTATAAAATTCTTCGATAACATGCTTGCCATGATAACATGCTTTACCGCTTTCGAATATGCCATGAAATTGACCCTAAGGAGAATATAGCACGATCATTAGCTAAGTTGCATGATTTAACATAAATACTAAATATCGGTTTAGTCTTTTCATCAGTACATGCAGAGACGAACGTACAGATCCCCCACCAGCTTTTATGTAAGGTACAGGGAATGGATTGCTCACGACGAAGCTTCGCTTTATCGCGCAGAGGCATGGAATGTCGTAGCGTTTGAAGCGTGCGATCGCATTGACGCTCGGACTTGCAACAAGATTAATGCGGCCGAGATATAGAAGACATGATATTTGGAACGGTGAAATCCTTTGTAGGCAAGAGAGAATGAGTGTTGTAGCCAATCTGGCAAATTTAGTTGGGCTATTGAAAGCCTTTGTAATCTCAGTTTATTATCAATAAAGATAATATTTTCATATACTCTATTTTCTTTCGTTTACTAATATCAAATTAAAGATAACCATTTTGAGAATTTGTCATCTTGACTTGCACGAGCGCAACTCCAGGCTCGTGTAGCATCACGCCCCCTGCGAGGACGATGATTCGGGTGATTCCGGGTCAGGACGTGACACTCAATCACAATAAACTATAAAATAAATAAATGGCAAGATAATGACATAAAAGATATGAAATGATAATTCAAGAGAAGTCTAAAAGCATAAACATAACCCAAGTCCACATCCAGTGTCTATAAGTCTAACTATCTCAATATAAATATAGTCTCAGAAATAATGACATCTCAGTGTGTCAAAGCTGGAGACAAATCCAGTACTAATAAGCTAATAGCTAGTCTAGCTGAGTCGCTACTAGTAGTGTCTCCTAAGTTGGAACTAGTCCCTCATGAGCTGCAAAGTCTCCATGTCTACTCCCACTACATCCTGCGGTCCATAGTGGGTAGAGCACCAATCATTTAAATCATCTGAAAATATATCCAGTCAGAATTAAAGCGATGTACACCTCTAATAATAGTTTACTAAATAATATAGACTATGTAACAGTAAATAGAGAGAATATACAAGATAATAGAACAAGTATATGAATATAACAAGATATGAGTAATGTTGTAAGTAAGTTCAAGAGCAAGAAATATCATGTATAAGAATCAAGAATAAACTATTTATATGAGTGAGCACTAGTTTCAACATGTGATCAGCTTGAAAACTTGTACAAGAATATATGGCCTGGTTAATTATATGTGCGGTGTATGATTAACACTCACAAGGAACAAGACATGCACAAGGAGGGTATGATCACATATCTACACTAATACTCTCCGCCTACGACTGGTATAGTGGATCCAACCATGGTACGTTACGATACATGATTCTATGAGAAGGTAGCTAATCCTCTCATGAACCAGTGTCCATACAACTACAAGAACAACAACAAAGCTTGTATAAGATACACCAAAGAATAACATCTCATGATGGGATCCAGAAATACCAATCCGTGTAACCACGTGTCAAGTAATCAAGGATATCTATACTAAATATAAGAAACATAGAAGATATCATAAACGAAAAATATCAGAGAATGTACTAGCTTAAAATCTGGGCTAAAATATCAAACCGTATCCGTAACAGTGCCTCGAAGACCTAAATATGGAATATCAATGTCAAATGATATTTTGGAGTGATATCAGTGATATCTAATATGAATTGTGGTTCATAGGTCAATTTTAGGTCATGGAAGTCAAACTAGGTCACAACTTACTAAACTAGGTCAAACTAGGTCATTTTTAGATTTCTAGGTCCATACCAAGGTATCATTGCTAATACTAGGCATTACACGCTAGTACCTTATGTAGTTACCCTATAATATATATACATAGGCTCATACCAATACCTTAACTGTTTACCCTTACCTTATATATTACCTAGCATATACCACTACCTTGCTAAACTCAATTACCCATATACATTACGTTATATATTATCTCCTAGGTATTACCCATGTCTATTACCTTAACATATACTAATGCATAATCTATGTATTTACCCTTCCTACATTGGTATCTTGTTACCAATGTACCACATACACATTACCTACCCATCTACCTAACATACCCTCATTACCTATCCCAATGCCACTTATCTTAGACATTTACCCACACATCCAAGATACTATGATACACACCCACACCTGCTGCTATCCAAACCCTTGCACACTGCACTATGCTATACCCTACTAGCTGTTGTCCACTCTTCCTACCACTGCTGCTTACTAATACAAGCAATTGTTAACATAATGCTGCCTAGCAGTCAGTGAGACTACTACTGATGCTCTTTTTGTCCTTTGCTACTATAGTAGCTTAAATGCTACTGCTGCTATGCTTCATTCCTAAACTGCTGCTAGTAGACAGCAGTCATACTGCTGCTACACCTATTGTTATTTCCTGCTGCTGTACATATTCTACTACACATTGTTGCTATCCTGCATAAACCCTCTCCCTGCTGTTGCCTTCATTTAAATTTTGCTGGCATAGCCCTGCTCTGTGCACAAACATCTGCTAATACAAGCATGTAATGCTACTGTTGTTAAACTGCTAACATACTTCCCCCACATAGCCTATTGCTACCTAAACTACTACTACTACTACCCTCAATTGCTCACTGCCTAATAGAGCCCCTGCCAAACTGCTATTGGTGATGAATGTTGCTTGCACTGCTCTATTACTACTGCAGGTGCACTTTTATTGCTGCACCTACTGCTCTTCTCTAATGGCTGCCATGCCAAGCAAGGCAAACCCCTGCTGACATGCTGCTATTGCTACCTAGCAGTCAATGAGGCTACTGCTATGCTGATATCCCAAACTGTTGTTAGAAGTTATCCCCAAAATGCTGCTTGCAGTTTTCCCCATGCAGTGCTATATATTCTAAACTACACCATTCCTTTCCCCATCTCTACTTCACTAATGCATACACACCTACTGCATATATACACACCTATCCACCCACTTAGGCACATATATATATATATATATATATATATATATATATATATATATATATATATATATATATATATATATATACATGTATGTCTCACAAGACACCCTCACATGTGTACCAATGCCAACCACTAACACATACACCCACACAATACATTTCTATACATAGGACACAGACATGACACTCATAGAATTGCATCATACCAAACACTTGGTGTGCATCACCCTAGTATCGCACCAATCTACGATACTCTTGTGATACGCCTGAGATACTTATACCAAACCTTGTCCGAACCATTTCAAATTATATGATCATGTCTAAAACATAAATTAGAGCCTAATTAGAACAATATATAGCTAATACAATGTGTCGTAGAGAATTGGATGTGTGTGTCAAAAGTGATGGAGGAAAAAATCCCAAAATGATTCCGTGTCCTACCGTATCATGATACGGCCTACTAGTATCCAATTATGGACACAGATCCAAACACACACAGCTAAAATAAGTCTAACTAGATCTAAATGACCAAATAAACAACACTTGGTGCACCAATATTAAAATTTTCCCAAATTGGGCACAAATCTCAATAGAACTTTCACATAAAGCGTCATTAGAGCATAATTCTTCCTTCTATAGGTAGTCCTAGTCCATGGGTGGATTCCTAGTGGTCAAATTGAATAATTAGAGTCTAAATAGAGGAGTAATTAAGATGTATACCTATTGGGAGATATATTTCCAATGTAAGGCCCAATGGACACGATCCATACACGAACTCCTAATAATTAGCCTCCTCTTCTAGTGCTCCTAGTCACCAAGCTCCTAGGCTCCTCGATCCAAGTCTTGAGAATGAATAGAATTGGAAAGGAATTGGAGTGGAATTGAGATGAATTGATGGAGGGATGAATCAATTCGGGGAAGAATACCAAATAGAGAATAATTGGCACAAAATAAAATGTAGGGAGAGAGAGAGAGAGAGAGTGCTCCCTCTCTATAAGGGTATGGCTCTCCATGAGTAATGCAAGTTGTCCAAAGTGCCCTCCAAATTATCATAGAGGATAATTAATGGATGGAAGCTTCTAATTCTAATTTGGTAAATTGGACTAATCCCTATTTTATCAAATGGAATGACTAATTGAGTCTAATTGGTCAAGTTTAATGACTAACACCATATTGAATAAATAAATATACAAAATAATATATAATATGAATTTACAAAATTGCTCCTACCTAGAAAAGTGGTAGTGACAGATCCTCCTCTGCGGATCGGCGTGATACGATGCCCCCGTGTCCAAGACCCAATCGTTGTCATGACACATGCCATGACGTTCCTCTGCCTTAGTTGTTGCGATGATGAGATCTCCTATAGCCCTGACATACTTGCCTTTAGCCTTTTCATCTTTGAGATTCATTTAGGTCCTCTTGAAATGACCGCTTCTGGGACAATGATAACAACCCTCCTTGATTTCCAGGGTCGCTGTATCACGAGAAATCTCCCCTTCTTGCCTTTAACTTGAGTCTTTTTTTTCCCGTATGAAGCAACCATAGCAGACTCCTACAACAATTCACCAAACTACTTACTGTCTCCATTATTACAACTCTATTAGGCGTGGAGTTACTCATCGATTCCACCACCAATGTCTTCCAGTTTTTTGGTAGAGAACTCAAAAGCAGCAAGGACTGAAACTCATCGTCAATCATCATATTCATCATAGACAGCTAATGGATGATACCCTGAACGTCGTTAAGATGTTGTGCCACCGAGGCACCCTCCATGTACTTTGAGTTGACAAGTTGGCGAATAAGAAACACTATGTTGCCAAGCGTCTTCCGTTCGTACAACGAATGAGCTTCTCCTACAATATTTTTGTCGAACTCTTCATGGACATGTGATAAAACACAAATTACATCGTCCAACCATTGTCGGATGAATCCAATGACCTTCTAACCCAATCGTTTCTAGTCATCAGCGGTTTTGTTTGATGGCTTGGCACGGTCGCCCTCCAACGAATCATGCAAATCCTTGCACCAGAGTAGATTTTTCATCCTTGACTTCGAAATCACCTAGTTTCCGATGTAAGGTGGATTATACGTTTGTTCATATGCTCCGTTGACATGGTTGTACCTTTCCTTTTGAGAACCTGAGAGTTCTGATACCAAATTTTGGGACCAGTAGTCGATACCGTCCTCCAACAGCTAGTGTCTAAAACTGACCGCAACGAAAACTAGGCCAACCCACTAGAGATAACCAATTATACCAGAATACCAAGACAGATAAGACACTATATTTCGGTGACTATATCACATGGACAAATCTCAATCTATATAACTTCAAGTGTAGATACAAGATTGAATAAAACTATGTTGAGCCATTTGCTCAAAGCTTCAAACCCCTCACCGAACTCAAGAAGAAAGACAAGATTACAATAAAATCACTTACCCAACCCCATAGCGATCTCCCTGAGCGAGGTAGACGATTCCTCCGAACACATCTCCTCTTTCTGTTGTCTCGAATTGCGAGCCCTAAGAGAAACTACGAACTTTCTTTTAGATTTTCTGTGGACAAGCACTAAGAATCTCCCGTGTGAACTTCTTTGTGCCTCCACCCTTAACACACACACACACACACACACACACACACACACATACACAAACACACACACACACACACACACACACACACACACACATATATAGGTTAAGAAACCTATTTTAGAATTTAGAAAAATTCCAAAATAGCCCACCTTCAGATTTGGCCGTCCCCCAATGGTGCTGGTTAAACCTGAACCACATTCAGCCTCCACGAAACTGAATTTGATTAGTCGTATGTCCACAAGTTCGGTTTGGAAATGGCTAAGTTCGAACCGAACTCTGTACCTTTCCTCTCAGAACCTGCAGATTGGACACCCAACAATACCGTAGATTTTTTTTACTCCACGAAATAGTCACGGTCAACAATTTGTTAGTGCTAATCGAGTTGAACAGAAAATGTACTCGAATAAAATAACGCAAATGAGGAAATTCAAATAGGAAAAAAATAATCATTTATATAGTAATAGCTAGTAGGATTTTTTTGAGTTATTTGTATTTAGCCCCCCAATTGCTAATCATATTTCTAATTCCCCCTCAATTTTATTTTAATTAGTGTAACCCCCTCAATCCTATGGTAAAGTGCAAACAAACCCTCTTTAGATTTTTATTTTTGCATTTGAAGACCTTTTGTTAAAAAAAAACCCCACATTTAATTTTTGTTAAGTTTGCACCCCTGCCGTTAAAAGTCGTTAAAATACGTCTAAAAATAAGATTTTACCCCTCCCCTCTCTCTCTTCGGTGGTGGGGGGCTTGTCAAGCGGGACCGACCAGAGGAGAGGGGGGACGGGGGGTGGCCGGACAGCAGAGGGAGGAGGGGGCGGGTCGAGCTAGGGGTGAGCATTCGGTTAATTCGGTTCAAACCGAACCGAAAACCGAATTGAACCGAAAATTGAATAAGCAAAACTGAAACCGAACAGAATTGGCCCATGACCGAATCAAACCGAACCGAATTAAATCGGTTCGATTTTCGGTTTATTCGATTTTGTTCATTTTTGGTTTATTTGCACATTTTTGTTAATATATATAGTAATTAAATATACCTAAATTTATTTAGTATATATCTGTAGTATATATATATATATATATATATATATATATATTGGTTTGGACCGAAATCGAAATCGAATAAATTTTTTTAGTATTTTCAAAACCAAAAATCAAAACCGAACCGTTTTTTTTTTTAAATCGAACCGA
Organism: Iris pallida; assembly: GCA_029216955.1. NCBI lineage: Eukaryota > Viridiplantae > Streptophyta > Magnoliopsida > Asparagales > Iridaceae > Iris > Iris pallida. The sequence goes on from JANAVB010024199.1 coordinate 722,372, forward strand.
ATCTCTTATTCGATTCGGTTCGATTTTCGGTCCAAAACCGAATAATGCTCACCCCTAGGTCGAGCATGGCCGGCCAAAGGAGGGAGGAGGGGATTGGGGGGGCTGGCCAGCGGAGGAAGGAGGGGCGGGTCGAGGGGGCCGGCCAGCGGAGGGAGGGGGGGGGGTCGAGGGGGACCGAATAAGAAAAATTGAACCGAACCGAACCGAACCAAGATTCGATTCGGTTTAAAAAAGATTTGGTTCGATTTCGGTTTTGAAAATACTAAATTTTCTTATTCGGTTTCAGTTTCGGTCCAAAACCTAAAACCGAATAAGAAAATTTAGTTTATATATATATATATATATATATATATATATATATATATATATATATATATATATATATATATATATATAGGGAGCGGATCAAAATCCCCCCTTTGAAACCCCCTAAAAACTCCCCTCACTCTAATCCGTAATATTAATGTTAATATTAATGTTAATGTTAATATTAAATTTTTTTATTTTTAAATTAATGTTAATGTTAATGTTAATATTAATGTTAATATTAATTTTAATGTTAAATTTAATGTTAATTTTAGTATTTAATGTTAATATTAACATTAATATTAACATTAACCTTAATATTAGCATTAATATTAACATTAAATTACGAATTAGAGTGAGGGAGTTTTTAGGAAATTTTCTAAGGGGGACTTTTGATCCGCTTCCATATATATATATATATATATATATATATATATATATATATATATATATATATATATATATATATATACTAAATAAATTTAGGTATATTTAAGTACTATATATATTAACAAAATAGTGCAAATAAACCAAACCGAAAATTGAACCAATTTAATTCGGTTCAGTTTGATTCAGTTATGAGCCAATTCGGTTCGGTTTTGATTTTGTTTATTCAATTTTCGGTTCAATTCAGTTTTCGGTTCGATTTGAACCTAATTAACCGAATGCTCACCCCCAGCTCGACCCGCTCCCTCCTCCTTCCGCTGGCCGGCTACCCTCCCCTCTCCTCTGGTCGGCCCCGCTTGACAAGCCCCCGCCACCGGAGAGAGAAGGGGGAGAGCGTGGGGGAGGGGTAAAATCGTATTTTTAGACGTATTTTAACGGCTATTAACGACAGGGGTACAACTGAACAAAAATGAAAATGTGAATTTTTTTTTAAATAAGGGGTCTTCAAATGAAAAAACGCAAATCTAAGAAGGGTTTCTTTGCACTTTATCCGAAGATTGGGAGGGATAATACTAATTAAAATAAATTTGGGAGGAAAGTAGAGATATAATTAACAATTGGGGGGATAAATACAAATTACTCTTTTTTTTTAACCTACTACTTTCAAATGATTCAATATGCAGAAGATTTCGATTGGTGTAACTGAACCGACTTGTTAAAAAATTTAATTAGAATGCTGATCTCATACTCCACATCTTTCACACACTATTTAGTCAATGTTCCAAGTGGTAAGAGTGGCATTTCCGTTCCGACTTGGAGCCTCGGGAGCGGTAGAAGAAAAATATATAGCTAGCGAAATGTACCAAAATCAAACCATGGTGACGCCAAGCTCACAGTGGACCAGTGCTAATCGACACTAATCTTCACATGTAACTTGTACAGAAGGGAAAAGGGAACGAGAAACACAAGTCACAACTACAGCAGCACTAGTGGTGGTGGTTAGCTAGTTTTAAGAAGAAAAAAGAAAAGAAAGGGGCCAGGAGCAATGCATCAAATTAACAGCATGCAGCAGCTAAGCCAACTAAGCAATGGCAGCAGTCACACGTTTCTCCTGACCGACGATGCGATGCTCGTATCAACATATTAACCGTTACTGTCGTGGCCGAACAAAGTACCTGCGCTTTTGCTGACTCTCCTCCACTTCCCAGAGCTCACTGCGTGGCCCCGCGCGCGCATCACTGCCGTCACTGGCAGCCAAGCCAAGCCAAGCCAAGCCAAGCCAAGCTACCTCTATGTTACGTACGTACGTGTCGACCAGCTAAGCAAGTCGGAGTCCAACTCCAACACAACCATTGAAGCCTATAAATACGACTGCAGGCCCAGCCTCTCGACTCCATCGATCCATCAATCCACTATGAAGAGGTTCAGACTGGGCTACGAAGAAGAAGAAAACGTCCACAACGTCAACATGGCCGGCGTGCTGATGCTGCTCTCCCGCAGTGGCAACGAAGGGATCGCTACCAGAAACTCGTCGTCATCGCCGACGACCGCCGCCGCGAAAGTGTTCGAGTGCAAGACCTGCAGCAGGCAGTTCCCTTCCTTCCAGGCGCTCGGAGGCCACCGGGCGAGCCACAAGAAGCCGAGGCACGCCGCGGAGGGGGGCGGCGGGCAGCAGGCCGGGCGGCACGAGAAGCCGAGGGTGCACGAGTGCTCCGTCTGCGGGCTCGAGTTTTCGATCGGGCAGGCTCTGGGCGGGCACATGAGGAGGCACCGAGCGGAGGCCGGGGTGAACAATATCGTCGGCGGGGGGAAGAAGAGGGTGTGGCTGGACTTGAACCTGCCGCCGACGGCGATGACGGAGGACGACACTGACTGCAGGAAGATGGGGTTTGGGTTGGAGATTGCAGACCCAATCCCTTGCCTCTACTAATTAAGGTGTAGTTAGTAGTTAACTATATGTTTTTTCATTGCTTTTTCTTTTTTCTTTTTCTCTTTTCTCTATAGAGTACATGTGTATGAGAAATATACATATAGTTGTCTTCAAAAAAATATATATATATCAAGTTCTCTGAAGACGATGAGATGAACACCATTTTCGGCTTAATGATTTGTGCATGTAGTTAATTAACTTAATTTCTGATAAATTGTTGATAAATTAATTAAACATAATTGCAGTGATTGGAGCGAAATTAATATATACTTGAATTGAATATATAATTTAATTAGTTACGATATATTTTGTTCCACTAATCGCAAATGTAGAGCTCACCTTCAATTGCCAGATCTATGTATGTATGTATACACAATACAAAAAAAAAAAATGTATACATAATACAGGTCACAGTCCAATTTCAGCACATTTACAACAACAATATATGTTGACGATATATATGTTTCTGGTAGAGTTAATTAAGGAGACTACGGAGTAGATGAAGATAATTCCTTTATTTATATATTTTGTTATGATTTTTTTTGGCTTTTGTCTCCATTCCATTCTTATTTGTAAACTAACAAAGTAATTGAAAGTCTACAAAAATGAATCAATGGAGGGTTGGTTCTTGACGAAAATTGAATAGGCTGAAACAAAAGTATATGGCTCTTTCATGAAATTCAGGAAAGGACAATGAGAGATTGATGAGGTCTCAAGTGGAACCCAATGTTCTTCTGTTTGATACCAAGAAATATCTGACAAAATGGAACAATTTAAACCGCTCAAGTTTTCGTCTTTAATTTCCTTTGGGATTTGGATGCAGATTGAAATAGAACGTACTTACAAGAATAATGTTTGGCGTCGACTCATGCAAGGAAAAGTAAAAGTAAAAGCTTTATTTCCAAATCCTTTTATGCTTACACTTCCTTCCTCTTCTGGCTCGACTTAGTTTTAATTTTTAACCACCTCTAGTTAAAGTCTAACAGGACTATGGTGTGGTACCAGTTTGGCAATTGGCACCAAATTGAACTTCGCCTTGTGAATCAAGTAATCCCATGATCTTTCTCCTTTTCGTAGATCTTTATATATATGCTCTGTGGTTCATTCTCACGTTCGTGAAGTTCCTTTGAGGTGTCTCCCTCTTCCTAGTGTACTCTGTGCACACATCCAGGGACAAAACCAGGATCTCGTAATTACAGGGTGAGCGTTATTCGGTGTTGGACCGAAAATTGAACCAAATCGAATAAGGAATTCGCTTCGGTTTGGAGAAAAAAAAAACTTTAGTTCGGATGAGGTTTTAAAAATACTAAATTTTCTTATTTGAATACGGTCCTAAACCGAAAAGTGATTTAGACTTACATAATTTTATAGTTACTCTCAATCTTATACATATTTTATAATTAAAAATATGTATTTTTGTTTATATTTTACAAATAACAATTATTCTTATTCCGAAACAGCTCTAGACGGAAGAACGACCATAATTTAGAGATCACTTGCAAATAAATTTGCTCTCTATTCTGATATAGCAACTGTCAGAGACCTCTTGCAAATAAATTTGCTCTCTGTTCTGACTTTGTAGGATTTCGGAGACCTCTTACAAATAAATTTGTCCTCCTAATTTCCCTAAGTCACTCGAAAAAGAAGAAAAAAGAAGAAAAAGAGAAAGACAACTCTGCTGGGGTAATAAAAATTACTGTTGCTCAAAGCTAAATTCATCCTACCGCGATCTGCTTCCAGAAACAGCAAGTTCTAAAAGAACTTCTGGAACGCTCGCCGTCACCTCCTTTTACGAACTCGTCAAACTCCTTTGGACTACAACTCTCTTCATCTCTCAATTTCGAAGTAAGTCCTCAAAGGACGCACGAAAAGAGTATTTATAAAGTTGGGTGTAAGTCATAATCCTAATCCTGACCGCCAACTGATTGTTAAAAGATATGAGCGAATAATGGAAAGATATAATAGAATTAAATTCAAATCTCACAAAAAACGAGTCTGAATAATTGACTCAATCTTTCCATAACCGCTTAAATCTACCAATCAGCCTAATTAACCGCCAACAGTGCTCATGCGCGCAACAGCTCGTCAGCCCATGCGCCTGCGCGCGCAACCGCTCAACAGCGCAGACGCGCAGGCCTACATGCACGAAGCAGCGCAAGCCCCTGCGCTTGCTAGCAAAGTGCGCCAACAAAGCGCCACTTTGCGCCCTTGAGCCCGAGTCCGAGTCGCTAAGTCCCTTCGGGACTTTACTTCCAAGGGAATAATCTCATGAGCATTACAAAAGCATAAATGCTTCATTGAGTAGTTAATCATTTTTCTACTAGAAAAATACTCCCACATGGCACTCATGTGACCAACCATATCTCATGTGCACATCTCAACACAAGCAAAACTTTATATAGAGATACTCTTTGGTGTGAACAATGTGGGACTATCTTTCTAGTCTCCAAAGACAAAAATACCAACAATTATATGTAGTTTTAAATTTCAACTTTGACAATTTAATAACTAGTTCAATTTTTGGCCCAACTTTCAAATACAACAAACGTAAATATAAAAAAATAAAATAAATATAATTTAATTACAATTTCAACTTTAGATCCGGCTAATTAAACAATCAAAATAATCCAACAGAATAAATAGATTAAATCGAACTAATTATCGGTTCGGTTTAGGTTCTGGCTAATTTTGGTTTGATTTCGGTTTTAAATTTTTAGAAGTACCTTTGGATTATTCGGTTTTGCTTATTTCGCTTCTGTTGAAATCAGATGAACCGAACGCTCAACCCCTACCAAGGAGCCAAAACTAAACACGTTTTCGTTGAAGTTCAATTGGTTGCGTAGTTGGTGTATGAATATTAGAAATTTTAATTTATAATATATAGGAATATTTTAGCAAATACTCTTATTCAAAATATAGAAACTAACATATACTCCTATATTTTTTTTAAAAAGAAGCAAATGCTCCCATTCCTTTATATGGAACAAATAAAATTCTGGAAATTGCTGAGAAACCCAATTCTGGGGTTGGTTTTTATGAAAAATCCACCCGTAGGATGGATATTTTCATGTTAAGTATTCCAAGATTCCCTTTAGATGCTCTGTATTTACAAAACTAATCACTACAACAAAAAGACCTATTAATGACGCTTGATAAGTGGTTTTCATGACGGCTGATGTGGAAGCGTCATCAATGTTCAGCAAGACTAGAATCTATGACGGTTTACATTAAAAACGTTATTGATAGTGCTCCAGTGATACGAGCGTCATAAAAAAAGCACAAAAATTTAAGTCGAAACCACGACTCCCCCGCAATTCTCCCGCACTTAAGAAAAATTCTAAACCCTCTCTCTTTCTCCTCCTCCTTCTCCTTCCGCTCCCTAACTCCCCTCAGCCCACTCCCCGCTCCCCAACTCCCCTCAGCCCGCTCCCCGCTCCCAACTTCCCTCAACCCGTTCCTCGCTACCCTCGGTTACAGACTCCACCGCAGAGGGAAGGTTGTCACCAGCGTAGCCTTCCCCACCGGTTTGTCCTAAAATCTCGATCATTGCTTATTTTATGCCCTAAATTCAAAAATCTCCTAATTTTTGACAACCATACATGCATCCATCTCTCCAAAATTAGGGTTCTTAATTTTAGGGTTTCTCGACGTCTCCGTCCACGTCGACGATGATCCGAAAAGGGTTGCATCATCCTTGACTTCTCTTGATTAAGTGAGTGATTTTGATTTAAATTTTTTTCCCTAAAAAAGATTTTGGTGGGAGTGTAATTTTTTTCCTAAAAATTAGGGTTCTAAATTTTTGATTTGGATTTTTTTTCCCTAAAAGGGTTCTTTGATTTTTTTTTTCTGTTTGTTCTTGTTCAAGGGAGTGTAATTACATTTAGGGAGCCGAGTCCGAAGCCTCTCCACAGTCATAGCCGCGACCCGGCGAGGTGTTGTGCGTGCCTGCGAGCAGAGTTCGAAGTCTCCCTTCGGATTCCGACACCAAATTTCTGGGTATAAATTATAAACTCTTGATTGATTTCAGTTTTTAGATTTATTTTGTTTGTCGATGATATTGTTGGATCTCGATCCCTACATAAAAAGGGTTTCGATCGACTGATACGTATTGGGTTCGATTTTGGCTTGACGATCCTACGATTGTCTTTGTTTGTGAAGCGGGAATGATCTTTAGATCATGTTCGGTTCTTTACTTGCTGTTGGATCATTTTCGGTTTCGGATTACCTAGATGCTGTTGGAATTATTTGTGATGTATGCATTGTTGGTTTGGATTTCTTGTATAAATTGTTGCTTGGCTTCTCCTTCCTATACTTGCTGTGGGATGTTGGTTTAGGTTTTCCTTATTATGCATGTTGGGTTGGGAAAGATTTCTTTGCTGTAGGAGATGTTTTGCTATTTGGATTAAAATTGTTGATTGGGTATCTATTATGCATGATGGGTTTAACTTGGTACTGTGGGTGTTTTTGTTGGGAGCTTTTCGATATAAATCACATGCGGGTATATATTAGTTGGGAGTATTTCTATTTCGGGAATGACATCTCCATTAGCATGCCTGCATCGTTGATTTTGGGACTACGTCCACTATGCCATGCCTAGATGTTTTACTTTATTTGTCGGTTTCGGTTTTTATTAGAGTACTCTAATACTCTAGGTGATGGTTGTTCGACCAAATGAACCAAAGCGTTGCAGATCGTATCGGATACACTGGCTCCGTGTCGGGACGTGTTCTATACGTGTTATGGCACGCTAGTATAGCAGATGATGATTGATCCTTATCTGAGACATCTTATATATCTCATTTCGTTTCTTGTCGTTGGTCGTAGTTTGTATGTTGGTACTGTTGGGTTGTTCATTCTGGGTGCAGATACGCTCGTGTTTGTACGAGACAATACTGGACACGGATGTGAGGATACCTTCTTATCGATGATGTAGCCTCTCCACAGTTGCAGCCGCGACCCGGCGAGGCGCTGTGTGTGCCCGCGAGCCGAGTCCGAAGGCTCCCTTCGGATTCAGACACCAAATTTTGGGGTATAAATTATAAACTCTTGATTGATTTCAGTTTTTAGATTTATTTTGTTTGTCGATGATGTTGTTGGATCTCGATCCCTACATAAAAAGGGTTTCGATCGACTGATACGTGTTGGGTTCGATTTTGGCTTGACGATCCTACGATTGTCTTTGTTTGTGAAGCGGGAATGATCTTTAGATCATGTTCGGTTCTTTACTTGCTGTTGGATCATTTTCGGTTTCGGATTACCTAGCTGTTGTTGGAATTATTTGTGATGTATGCATTGTTGGTTTGGATTTCTTGTATAAATTGTTGCTTGGGTTCTCCTTCCTATACTTGCTGTGGGATGTTGGTTTAGGTTTTCCTTATTATGCATGTTGGGTTGGGAAATATTTCTTTGCTGTAGGAGATGTTTTGCTATTTGGATTAAAATTGTTGGTTGGGTATCTATTATGCATGATGGGTTTAACTTGGTACTGTGGGTGTTTTTGTTGGGAGCTTTTCGATATAAATCACATGCGGGTATATATTAGTTGGGAGTATTTCTATTTCGGGATTGACATCTCCATTAGCATGCATGCGTCGTTGATTTTGGGACTACGTCCACTATACCATGCCTGGATGTTTTACTTTATTTGTCGGTTTCGGTTTTTATTAGAGTACTCTGATATTCTTGGTGTTGGTCGTTCGACCAAATGAGCCAAAGCATTGCAGATTGTATCGGATATGCTGGCTCCGTGTCGGGACGTGTCCTATACGTGTTATGGCACGCTAGTACAGCAGATGATGATTGATCTTTATCTGAGACATCTTATATATCTCATTTCGTTTTTTTGTCGTTGGTCGTAGTTTGTATGTTGGTACTGTTGGGTTATTCATTCTGGGTGCAGATACGCTCGTGTTTGTACGAGTCGATACTGGACACGGATGTGAGGATACCTTCTTATCGATGATGTAGCCTCTCCACAGTTGCAGCCGCGACCCGGCGAGGCACTGTGCGTGCCTGCGAGCCGAGTCCGAAGGCTCCCTTCGGATTCCGACACCAAATTCCGGGGTATAAATTATAAACTCTTGATTGATTTCAGTTTTTAGATTTATTTTGTTTGTCGATGATGTTGTTGGATCTCAATCCCTACATAAAAAGGGTTTCGATCGACTGATACGTGTTGGGTTCGATTTTGGCTTGACGATCCTACGATTGTCTTTGTTTGTGAAGCGGGAATGATCTTTAGATCATGTTCGGTTCTTTACTTGCTGTTGAATCATTTTCGGTTTCGGGTTACCTAGCTGCTATTGGAATTATTTGTGATGCATGCATTGTTGGTTTGGGTTTCTTGTATAAATTGTTGCTTGGGGTCTCCTTCCTATACTTGTTGTGGGATGTTGGTTTAGGTTTTTTCTATTATACATGTTGGGTTGGGAAAGATTTCTTTGTTGTAGGAGATGTTTTGCTATTTGGATTAAAATTGTTGGTTGGGTATCTATTATGCATGATGGGTTTAACTTGGTACTGTGGGTGTTTTTGTTGGGAGCTTTTCGATATAAATCACATGCGGGTATATATTAGTTGGGAGTATTTCTATTTCGGGAAGGATATCTCCATTAGCATGCCTGCATCGTTGATTTTGGGACTACGTCCACTATGCCATGCCTAGATGTTTTATTTTATTTGTCGGTTTCGGTTTTTATTAGAGTACTCTGATACTCTCGGTTTTTCGATATAAATCACAGACTCTAAAATTGATAGACTCTAAAAGTGAGGGTTTTGTTTTCTTTTTCAGGGTTTTGCTATACGTACATGTGCTATGGACAGTCTTCATGTGACCAAGTTGAAGCGTTATAAGTGTGCTTCTTCGCTACAGTATCTGTGAGATTTTTGATGTCGATAGTTTTGATGTGGCTAAAGTGTACTCTATATTGGATACTCTATATATTTTTAGAAGATGTATATAATGAAATGGAAAAATGTAGAATGGTAGCTAAAATACTCTATTTTGAGACAATGAAATGGAGAATGGTACTTTATATTACATTTCAATGCTTTGTTGTGAATATGGTTCAAAGTGGTTGTTTTCGAATTGAATTGAGCAGCGTTTGGAATGTATAACATGCAGTATAGATCGTTATAAATGTGATACCATATACAACAGTTTTTCATAACTATCCATAACGCTTTGAAAATAAAACGTAGCAGAAATTCAACCTATTAATGACGGTTTTGGATGAATTATCTATAACGCTTTTAAAAACATTTATAACACCCGATTTCATAACGCTTGGACTGAGAAAAAAAAAGCGTCATGGTTTGCAATTAATGACGCTTTTTAGCCGTCATTAAAAGATATTTTTGTTGTAGTGAATACCATAACTACCCCTCCGCGCAAACTCAAATTTGGATTGCGATTCTCGTCGTCTTCTTCTTCTTCTTCATGAGAGATCTGAATTCCATTGCTCTCATCTTCAGCAGAGATCGCAAAGATCGTTCGTAGTTCACCGTGTTTTTTTCAGTCGAACTCTGATCATCGCTCATCATCATCATCTTTTTCTTCTTCTTCTTCTTCTTCTTCTTCTTTTACGACAATTAGGTCAATTATTGAGAGAAGATCTTCTTCTTCTTCTTTTCCATAAGAGTTAGCGTCGGTTTGAAAGAAGAACGAAATCTCTTGAATCTTTATTCATGTCAAATTTCTTTCCACAAAAAAAAGGTTTCTGTCAACTGTTCTCCGTCGATATCACACGAAGAATAGTCATTCTCCTGTATTTTAACAAGGAAAATGTCATTCTCCGTGTAAATTAACACGGAGAATGCCATTCTCCTTGTTGAATGCCATTCTCCGTGTTACTTACACGGAGAATGGCATTCTTCGTGTTTCTAACACGGAGAATGGTCATTCTTCTGTGTTTTAACATTTGAATGACTATTCTCCGTGTCATTTAACACGGAGAATGCCATTCTCCGTGTAATTTAGCACAGAGAATGGCCATTCTCCGTACTAAATAATACGTAGAATATTCATTCACCGTGTTAGAAATACGGAGTATGTCATTCTCCGTGTTAAATAAAATAGAGAATGCCATTCTCCGTGTAAATTAACACGAAGAATGGTCATTCTCCGTTTTATTTAACACGAAAAATGCCATTCTCCGTTTTATTTAACACGGAGAATGATATTCTCCGTATTTCTAATACGGAGAATGGCCATTCTCCGTTTTATTTAACACGGAGAATGGCATTCTCCGTGTTTCTAATACGAAGAATGGTCATTCTCCTGCGTTTTAACACTGGAATGATCATTCTCCGTGCTAAATTACACGAAGAATGCCATTCTCCGTGTTACTAACACAGGGAATGGCCATTCTCAGTGTTACTAACACGGAGAATGACCACCCTCATGCGAAGTTAACATTCTTCGTGTTCTAACACGAAGAATGGCTATTCTCCTGCATTTTATGGTCAGTTAAAACTTTGGAGGGCTATAACTTTTGACTGGGAGGTCGAAACGAGATACGGTTTGTCGCAAAATTAGCGTATCTTCGAGGATCCTGAGATTAACAGCTTTTTCGTTAGACGGGCTTTTGAAATTTTAGAATTGCAAAAAAAATGATGTTTGGACCTCCGTTTTAGCACTTTTGCCGTTTGTCTCGGTCTTTCCGAAATTTTTCGACGAGTTTTTGAAGATTTTTGAGGAGAAAACCTAGATTCGAAAGTGAGCAACGTATGGAAGAAGATGAAGCATCGAAACGTTTTTTTAAGAGTAGTTTCGTGGGTGGGTGTTTTCAATAAATTAGAAGGAAGGGCAAAACGGTCATTCGGAACCCTCTTTATATATTTTTTTCTAATTCTGTACACGCGATGAAATGTTATTGCGCGGTGGATTTTTCATAAAACTTTTTCGTTTTTTGGACATTTCATAAATTTTCCCAATAAAATTTTAGAATATTCCCCTACTTTTTAACTAAAATTGTTGCTGATTTACAAAGAATGAGGGCACTTTCTAGTTTTTTTTTTCAAAATAGTGGGGATAGATTATACATTTTGAATGATTGTATATGCTAAAATATCCCTATAATTAATGAACATTGGCAAAGTTATAGATTGGGTACATTAAGGTAGTGCTGAGCATATCTCGGGTCAAAATAAAAAATGGATCGGATCCGATATAAGCTCTCTTTTTATTTTGCGAATAAAGGGTTTATTTCATTACTTCAAAGAATTCAAAAGAGATACATCAGCACCTAACTACTCATTTGTACAAGTAGGAGGTTGTCCACAACCATATCGATTAGAAACTTTAGAGTAGTTCATGGGAAACCCTGCAAGGTTAGAGCATCTCCAACCCTATTGTGAGTTTAAAAAAAATGGTTGCCACGTAAGAATGACAAACTTTCATTCCAAAAATTCTTATCCAATACAAATATAGAATAAAATATGAAGTTGACATGACAATGACATGGCGAAAAAAATATGAAATTGGTTGTCTAGATCTAGACAATGCACTTCACAACGACTGTCTCCACATCATCAATTATGAATAGAAATATTTATAAAAAAAGTTGAAGAAGTGGAGGAAGTTGTCTTGGAAGTTGTCTTGGAAGTTGAAAAAAAATACTTTTTATTGTCTCCACAATACTTTTGTATTGGAGAGAGTTTTTCTATCTAATTGTCTTTTGAGATATAGTTTTGCACATTGTTTTGTGGTTCATGCCACTTAGGAGCCACCTAAGACTCACAACACTTAACAAGACAATAGGGTTGGAGATGCTCTTATGGGCAACTGCAGTAAAATGTCTCCTGACGAATTGAAAGGAAAGGTAAGGGTTTTGAACTGTAAGTTCTATATTTCTCCATCGCAAAACAAAATTAAAAATAAAATAAAAAATAAATTTTTTTTTTTTTATATTTCTGAACCAAAGCATGAATTCCCCAAGGCGGGACCAGATTAGGATTGATGGAGCTGGTGATCCGTTCTACAACCGCTTCAATGATTACCACGACATGATTTAGACCCTTCATTAGCTCAATATCCAAAGAAAGACCTATTCCTTCAGCTTCAATTGGAACTGCAGGTCCACCCCCATTTGCAAAGGTTTTTTTTTAGGGGCACCTCCACATTTACTAAGGGGCAGCCCATTTTTTTTTTGAAAAATTACAAGTTTGCCATAGGTTTTTTTTACTAGGGGGGCAGCCCAATTTTTACTATAAAATCCAATGTTGTTTTATTCTTCTTCTCTCTCTTCCTCCTCCACTCTTCCTCCACTCTTTTTTTCTCCTCCTCAAAAAACCCTAGAATTAACCTAACCTATGTGAAATTGTCCCCCCACCTAAATTTGTTAAAGAATTAACCCTTCACTTCTCCCATTTATTTGTAAGTCGTCGAATTTATTTTTGTGTAATGTTTTAACCTAAAATCTACATATAAAAGTTGAATTTTGTGTTTAATGTAAAAAGAAATAGAAAATGGAACAACCCGGACCATCAAATGCTGGAAACTCTCCTCCCACAACGTCCGAAGAACACTTTGATGCATCGGAAGGCCTCTTGGTAACTAAACTTTAACTTTTTTTTCGGATGAAAAATCGAAGTTTGACACAGAAGACTGCCACTTTTCTGGCAGTCCCTCTCTTGGATTTGGACTGCCACATATGTGGCAGTCCTTTAGATGTGAGGGACTGCCACATATGTGGCAGTCCTATATCTGTTGGAGAGACCTTGTCACCAAGGCCAACTACGAACTGTATAGACAAAATAAAATCAATTAGTTATATCTGTCAAAGTCTATTAGACATAAAAATATCAGATGTACTAAAGCAAAAAACTGTTAGATGAAAACAATGAGATTAATGACCGCATCCCTGAGAAAAGTCATCACAAAATAATACCAAAAATTTAAGTTTTAACCAACAAAGTTGATCCTATCGAACTCTCATTTGATTTGAAAATCCTTCTGAGTTCATTCCTGTCAATGAGAAGACCTCAATTGACCCTAGTTTTCTTTATCCATAATATGCCAGTTTTCATAGGCTCGCATATGATTCTTTCGATGTGTGTATTCTTAATTACTACACATATTCGTGTGTATATTCTCCATTACTATCATCTGTTATTTTGCGAAAAATGTCCTGGTCTTCAATTACATGTGTGCTAAAAACCATCAGAGGACTGCCACAATCAGGGCAGTCCTTCACATGTGTTGGACTGCCCTGGGTGTGGCAGTCCCAGCTGAAATATTCTGTGATATAGTTCACAGAACATTATATCTAGGACTGCCACACCCAGGGCAGTCCAACACATGTGAAGGACTGCCCTGGGTGTGGCAGTCCTAGATGAAATGTTATGTGATCAAGTCACAGAACAATTCATCTAGGACTGCCACACTTAGGGCAGTCCTTCACATGTGATGGACTGCCCTGGGTGTGGCAGTCCTAGATGAATTGTTCTGTGACTTGATCACAGAACATTTCATCTAGGACTGCCACACCCAGGACAGTCCAACACATGTGAAGGACTGTCCTGGGTGTGGCAGTCCTAGATGAAATATTCTGTGATCAAGTCACAGAACAATTCATCTAGGACTGCCACACCCAGGACAGTCCATCACATGTGTTGGACTGCCCTGGGTGTGGCAGTCTTAACTTTTATTTGTAGCTAGAATTCTGAATAAGGTCCTGGCTTTTCATTTATGATTTGTGCTGCATGTTTTCTTCTGTTGAGTTTTGACTGTTCATAGTTTAGGTGAATTCTACGTTTCATGGATTGCTCCATGGTTTCTTGAGATTAATTTGTATGATCAACGAGGAGATCCCTAGAGCCTATACCTGGTAACTTGTCTTCTAAGTTGCTGTCATAAATTTTTAAGCGTCCATAGCTGTGTCTTTCTCTCAGGTAATGCTCTCATCTAATGACATTTATCTTGATAGTATACCAAGGACTGATTTGAATCTTCTAGTTGAAGTGCCACATCATTTTTATTCTTCCATAGCTTGGAAATCTTCAGACATAACCTAGGGCTTACTAAAGAAGGGGCCATTTTCCTTATAGTTGGCATGCTGTGAAAATGAGATCCAAATTTTACTCGAACTTCAGAGAGAGTCTGAGAGGATTTCTTTCCATTTTTTCAGTAAAAAAAGGTTTCTTTCCATTTTAGTATCAAAGATTTCTGATTCCTGCTAGTACTATTGCAACCTTTTGGTTTTTTTGGGTTGTAGGCATACTTGTAATTCTGTTTGTTGATTTACCTTTTGGTTTTTTCGGTTGTAGACATAATAGATGTTATGAATCTAAGTGATGGATGGTGAGCCTGAAGGAAATTTGCTATTTGTGTCTACCAGGACTGCCACAGTCCTGGCAGTCCTCTATTGAAAGAGGACTGCCAGGACTCTGACAGTCCTTGTTTACATGTGGACTGTCATATGCTTGGCAGTCCTACTGTACTCAGGGCTGACAGACGAACGACTCGCTAGTTTGCCGTTTTCTAGGGTTAGGGTTTGAAGAAAAATTGTGGGTTTGTCGTGTTCGAAAATGCCATTCATAAACCCTAAAGAGATTCTAAACCTAAATTATTAAAAGTTTTTAGAGAATTAAAACTATTCTAGGGTTTCGAATAGAAATGTAGAAAATTATAGAAGAAATTAGGGAAGAACGATTTCTTCGACTTGCGTGTCATCTCGTCGAATGTGGGAGTGTTCTTGAAAGAAATTTGGTGGAGGAATTAGGATTAGAGTGGTGGAGGAGAATTTTCTAGGGTTTAGGGAGGGAGAGAGAGCTCTTCTTCTTTTTCTTTTGGAGGAGAGAGAGAGAAAATGATGAAATGAATAGAAAATTTGAGTTTGGGGGGTTGGGCTGCCCCCTAGTAAAATTTGGGCTGCCCCCTAGTAAAATTTCCACCAAATGGGCTGCCCCCTAGTAAATGTGGAGGTGCCCGTAAAAAAAGCCTTTGCAAATTCTTGCAATAAAACCACAAAAACTATCCCTCGCGACAACAGCCCCTCCCGAATGAGCACCTAGACACAGGTCGCATCTAGACACAGGTCCGGACTGGATATGAGATACATGAGATTAGATATGTCAATGGATAGTCAAGAATTCAAATCCGATTCGATTCCGTATCCGAACTTTCGGATATTATCCGAAATTTCGTATATTGAATTCGGATATCCAAATATTTTTGGAATACTATCTTTTTTCGGATACGAAATCGGATATTAACGTATTCCAATCCGTTAATATCCGATCTGACTTTAAATTGTAAATTTCGGATAGCAAATTCAGATATCCAAAATTATATATATATATATATATATATTTTTTTTCCAAAATTATATATATATATATATATATATATATATGGAAGCGGATCAAAAGCCCCCTTAGAAAACCCCTAAAAATCCCCCTCACTCTAATTCGTAATATTAATGTTAATATTAATGTTAATATTAATATTAATGTTAATATTAATATTTTATTTTTTTATATTAATTTTAATGTTAATGTTAATATTAATGTTAATGTTAATGTTAATATTAATTTTAATGTTAAGTTTAATATTAATTTTAGTATTATTGTTAATATTAACATTAATATTAACATTAACATTAATATTAACAATAATATTAACATTAATATTAACAATAAATTACGGATTAGAGTGAGTGGGATTTTTAGGAGGTTTTCTAAGGGGGTCTTTTGATCGATCCGCTTCATATATATATATATATATATATATATATATTTATATATATATATATATATATATATATATATATATATATATATATATATATATATATATATATATATATATATATATATATATATATGGGAGCGGAACAATCAAAAGACCCCCTTAGAAAACCCCCTAAAAACTTCCCTCACTCTAATTCGTAATATTAATGTTAATATTAATATTAATGTTAATATTAATGTTAGTATTAATATTTTTTATTTTTTTAAATATTAATGTTAATGTTAATGTTAATGTTAATGTTAATGTTAATGTTAATGTTAATATTAATTTTAATGTTAAGTTTAATGTTAATTTTAGTATTTAATGTTAATATATATTAATATTAACATTAACATTAATATTAACATTAAATTACGGATTAGAGTGAGGGAGGTTTTTAGGGAGTTTTCTAAGGGAGGCTTTTGATCCGCTTCATATATATATATATATATATATATATATATATATATATATATATATATATATATATATATATATATATATATATATATATGCGCAAATGACCTCTAGCCTAGTGGTCAAGAGAGATGCATGCGGCCCGAGTGGCCAGGAGTTCGAATCCCAGTGAGAGCTATTCCGGAAACTAATTACCCTTGCTTCAAAAAACATAAATATATATATATATATATATATATATATATATATATATATATATATATATATATATATATATATATATAAAAGAACTTTTATTGATGTATCGGGCTCAGGCGCAAAATGCATATATATACTGAGCCCGATACATCAATAAAAGTTCTTTTATATATATATATATAGATATATATATATATATATATATATATATATATATATATATATATATATATATATAAAATATATATATATATATATATATATATATATATATATATATATATATATATATATATATATATATATATATATTGCAAATGACCTCTAGCCTAGTGGTTAAGAGAGATGCATGTGGCCAGAGTGGTCAGGAGATCAATTTCCGGTGGGATATCAAGGTAGCTCAATACCTTACCTCACCATAGGGGAAACCCATTTACCTTGGTAAAGGTAAAGTCCAAATCCTAAGATACAATATCTAGTATCCTAAGATACATCTAACATCTAAACTCTCACTCTAATATATATCTAGCTGACTAACTCTAAGGTATTTTAATATCTAACAAGGCTAACTAAACTTAGAACTATCTCTAAGGTATATATATAACTCTCTATCATATCTAACCAACTTACTAACAAACCAATACCTTATCTAACTAACTAGTTATCTTACTAACATACTACTAACTAAATCTAACAAGGGGTAAATGGGGTTAGAGGTAAAGTTTAGGAATATGATACCTATAATAGAGTTGACCCTGTTTGACCATAGTTGACTGTTTTGCCTCAAAGTCAACCAAAAGTCAACATTGGACCTAGATTGGACTAGGAGTTGACCATTTGACCAAAAGTCAACTATAAGTCAACATTTGACCCAGTTTGACCTAGTTTGACCTAGTTTGACTTAGTGTGACATAGTTTTAACTGAGTTTGACCTAGATTGCATAGCATACACTAGAATATCATGCCATACACTGTCAAATCCTAATTAACTCATGATATCTCATCTTTAGGTCTGTGACATCACTCTGAGTATCGATTCTTATTGACAACTCAGGACCGCAGGCGAGTACATTCTCTGATAGTTTTCATTGTCTTGATATCTGCTATATCCGATTTAGTTGTAGTATTTACTTGATTTTCGACATGCTGGTACACGGACTAGTATACGTCGAATTCTGTCATGAGATGTTATTCATGGACTTTCCTAGTATATAGGCGCATTGTTTGATCTTGTTTCCTGTACTTGTATAGACACCGATTTGGGAGTGGAATGGCCCCTTGCTTTTGAATACCGTGTCATGACGTGTCATATCCGGATCCATTATACTACTCGGGAATGAAAAGTCATTAGAGGTTATGTGATCAATACCCCTCATGTAACTATTCTTGTGCTTGCTCCACCCTCACTGCACGTAGGGTGTAGCGAGATCTTATATTTCTTATGCTCGCTTTCCATGTTGCCCAACTAGACCCTCCAGATGCTTTTTCTTAAGATAGCCGGTCAAATGGAATAGCCTGATCCAGTTTCCCAAGCCGATCACATAACGCTCTAGTATCTCGATGCACTGTTTATGTTTACATTATACATCAGATATTTCTGTACTGTTCTAGATTCCAGTATTTCATACCCTGACATGATATCCAGTTTTACATATCATGTTTATATTCCAGTCTTGATATTTCATATTGTATTCTATTATAATTATCTCAAATAGAATTTGTTAATTCATATGGAACTGCTGTTAGCATTTGTACTTGCTCATATCTTGACAGGATAACCCCCGTTGATGTTTACAAAGGATTTAGATGCTGACTGCTCGACCTTTTATGGGTTTGGCACAGACGGAGACTTTGACCAGGATCTACCTTTGGTGACAGTGCTCATAGAGGATGTACCTTCTATAGTGACCTAGTCTAGTAGGTTGACTGGACTGCGTTCCAGCTGGATATTTAAGACTTGTAGTATACTTTATATTCGGGATCTTGTGTTATGTCTTAATTTTTGAACTTCTGTCTTTGACTTGTATCTATTTCAGTTTATCTATTTCCATCATATCTTTATGATATTCGTGCTTATCTTCCTTAGATGTCTTGTGATTGAGTTGAGTCTATATACCTCCATACGAAGATGACATGTTTATATACTTTGTGTCTAGATGTTATATTTCTAGTTGACCTATACAGCATTCTACCGCCGACACTGCGGCGTAGGCTGGACGTACCCACGTTCTCGTGCCCCTAAATAGGATATTTAGATATAAACATACATGAGATGGTTGTCTCATATCCAAGGTTTTCGAGTGCACCAAAAAAAAAATCCAACCAACTGACCCAAGACCCTTTCGTACTCCTATCCCCGTTCAACTAAAAACACATTTCAGCTCACCTCATTCATTTCAATAAAATAATTAATTCCCACCTTATTTATTTTTCTCATTTGCTCACAAATCAACCATAACTTATTCCATTTGTATTCCTCATCCGCAACCACTATCATAAACACACACTAAATATTAACATAAATAATCTTTATTATACTTTACCACTGTATTCAAGAATTTTTGTGGAAAGGGAAATATAAATTTGAGGAAAATGAAAATGGAGGGGAGTAAAATGAAAATAAAGTTAATTTTTCTTTCCTTTGTTTGGATGAACAAAAAGTAGAGGAAGAAAATGCATAAAAATAATTTATTTTGTTTGTTTGTGGATGGAGATATAACTACTATTTAGCCATTGGTATTCTCAAATCATAATTTACCTTTTTAAGGGGTAGTGGGGTAAGTTCTCCCAAACTTCTCTCCCCTCTCCATTTTCTTTCCACTTTTGGGATAAATTTTTTTGAGTGGGACCCACATACTTTTTCCTTTTCTCCAATTTTTTGAGTGGGACCCACATACTTTTTAAGGGGTAGTGGGGTAAGTTTGCCCCTTCCCAAACACCATCACTTTTACTTTTTCTCCCATTTTCCTCAACTTTTTCCTTCCTCCAATTCCCCCTTGTTCATTTTCTCTAAATTATTACCAACAGAATATGTTTCTTTTATCCTTTTCACCACATCACAAAACCCAACACCAATCACCACCTCCATATTTTCATCTTGTCTCTACTCATCCTCCTTGCCGACCTGCATAGTTTCATTTCGTGACATCCTCGACTGTCGACTCACAATAACTCGGTCGAGCCCGCAACCGCACCATTGGTGACCCCGATCCACTAGTCGACTGCCTTGACTTGCTCTCGTTCAACTCATCCAGTAACCTCTTCGTTTCTCCAATTTAAGAACTTTTGGATTTTCAGGAGCAATGAAGACTTGTGTCGTGTCTGGATTGAATTATTCTTGCTTGGTGTTTTTATATTTCTACAAAGATATTAGGCAGGTGTTTAACATTTTTGTTGCACGCATATAAATAAAATTATTGTTCTTTTGTAGTTTTAGATATTATACTTGGTTAATTTTTTATTTATTGAATTGTGTTGATAATACTATTGTATTATCCTCAAGGAAAAAAAATCATACGAACATTAATTTTGAAGGAACCACTTTTAGAGTTCGTCTTAGGTCTCAAAATCTAAAGTCCGACACTGCCTAGACATGCACCATCGAAGTTGAGTTTGACAAATTGTTCCTTCAGAGGTTGCCAACAAACATGATGCAAAACCTTTTCAGTTATTCCCATGTTGTTCTGAGTTTGTTCATCATCTCCTCTTGATCCATATTCAAGAAATATAGTCACAGACCTTTCAGTTGTATATAGTGTATTAAATGACCTCCTATCATAGACACATTATTCCTACCTTTTTAAATCTATGTTGGAAATAAGACACATCCCAATGGCGCTTCGATACCGTGACAAAAAAATGACCGCAGTGAAAACTTAGGCCAACCCACCTGAGATAACCAACAAAACTAGTACGAATGCCAAAAAAAGATCAAAAAAATGATGGTCAGTGACTATGTCACATTGACAAATCCTAATCTATATAACTCAGGTGAAAATACAAGATTGAATAAAAATATTGTTGAATTATTTATCCTAATAGGTTCAACCCCCTCACCACTCTTAAGAAGACAAGACAAAGATTACAATAAAATTACTCAGCCTACCCATAGCGATCTTCCAGAACGAAGGCGACGACTCCTAGATCAGATCTCCTCTTTCTTCTGTCTTGAATGGTGAGCATGAAGAGTAAAATACGAATTTTCTCTTAAATTTACTGTAGAGAAGCAACCTGAATCTCCCACCTTGTGCTCTTGCTATTACCTCCACCCTTAGCTTATATAAATATGATAAGAAATCCTAATTTAGGTCATAATAGGATATTCTAAATAGGAAATTCTAAAGTAGGAAACCTTGTTACACCTAAAATAGCCCACCAACAACCTATTTCAAATCATAAAAGAATTTTCTAAATAGGAAACCCTAAATAAGAATCCTATTACACCTAACATATCTCATCACCAATTATGGACATCTAAATATAATCAAATATTTGACCAGATTTGGGCTCCATAAATATGTTGTTACCAAATCCAGGCTGGACTGCAATAATCTTACCCTCCAATATGATGAGAGGTGTCGGACTCCATGGCTCATCAACTGGACTCTATGTTTGTCGTTTTGCGACAGAGTTCCTTCTCTCCCATGCCACTGATCTTCGATCCCTCGAGTTGCTTTGCATCTTCCTTTGTCTCCAGCTCCTCGACAACGGTGGCCCATGCAGGTAGAGATCATATCGTTACGGTTACGTTATTGTACCGTATGAGCCTATGTTAGGATAAGTATATTAGGATCTCAGTCCACAAATGTTATTGAAACTTCTTTGACTTCTACTATTTTCCTTGAAACTCATATTTACATTCAATTGTACCTTCTTGAACACCTTATTATTGTTTCTCATCTTTTTTCTATTTCAAAAAGGCGAACACTCATGCTTGATGAACCCCTTCAGTTATATTTTTATCGTATGATAGAATCAAAGGTTGATAAAATATTTTAGAGGAGGGTGATTATCTAAGGTAGGAAGGATTGGGATAGACTTCTTCTCTACTAGATAGGTCGACTAGAACGGTGTGGTAGCTTGGATTTTATATAAGGAGTTTAGCCCTAGTATAAAATTTTCTTTTCTCAATTGTCACGCCCCAGAACCAGAATACTGGAGAGCGGGGGAATGACTCAGCCAGCTACGTATTACGGGTAGATGAATACCGTATAATACGATCAATGCTGTCTAACCAGACGAGGGGGTGCATACTACATGAAAGTCTTACATTGGTCACTTCACATCTATTGTCTCAATCATTCAACAAGAAGCAAAAATAGAGAACATGTAAGATAAAGCAGTAAGGCGTCCCAAATGCTTAGTCAAAATGTTCTTGAGATCTGACTTTACAAAACATAGCCAGATGGTATAGTAACATATACACAATTGTTATCAGCTGCAGTCTGACTTAGTTACAATTATGTAAAAGTAAGTATAAGACGATCCGACTAACATGTCGGTGCCAAACGGCTAGGTATAAAGTAAATAACAAAACGAGCGGTGAAGTAAGGAACCCACTCGAGTCCTCCTACGATCATTCCCCTAGTATTGACCATCTTGGAGGTGGAAGTAAGCTGAGTCCTCGGGAACCGGCTCTAAATCTGGCCATGCAAAACCATTGAGGTTAGACCTCTAATAGCAAGTACCACAAGGAAGCACGATATGAAGGATTAAACCAGTAAGTAAGAGAATATAGTAATAGATCTCTGCTTTCCACTAGGATTCACATAACATCACGACACTTCGAACCAACCTCCCAACCAAACAAGGACAGAAGTTGGCCCGTCATGTCCTGACATTCTGATCATCTCAGTTAGGCAACAGAGTAGGTACAGTACACAAATAAATTATCTTGAACGGCCAAATCAACTCCTACGGCTTGCTATTGTGAGTCCCAAGTTATCCTGGACTTATGCAAATAGGGATTCCTCAGTTCTTACTATGTGCGAGCAAGGCTAGTCTATCCAGTCAATCAATTGTGCCAATCATGAATTAGACGAGCGGGACGCCCGTCATCAATATACAATATACAATAATAATATAAGCAGATACCGCTCCCTGCCCGTGTGGCAGGTTTACAGTATCTGTGGGAACCAGCCGGCCTGTCGGGCACTACTAGTCCCAAGAGGGCTGCCATGTAAGAACTCGGGGATCTATTCTCTCCATGTAATCATTATTTTATTTAACTTAATAGTCTCTACGTTGAGTGAAATCCCATGCCGTGGATCATGGTCATTCAAATGAGTACTTTCGTACGGGGTACGATATGCACAACTCTACAACGATACCAGTGCGGTTAGGTTGCAGGTCTTACATAGCGTAATGCAACAATCAGAACTAGCCACGGAGTAATCATGCCTTGACCATAAAGTACACATGCTGCTTTTGTAAAATAAATAAATAAATAAATAAATAAATTGAAGCCTGCATGTGCCTGTACGTCAATATTCGGGATCAGCCAGTCGATTATAATAGTTCATAATTAATATGAACGTGTCTCATTCATTCAATTCAATAAGACGACTAGCCAGTCTCTTAGTTCCAACCAGGAACGCATGATCAATTTTAGTCAAGATAACCATTATTATCAATGGTGACAAGGCATGAAAGTCAATTTGTATTAAATGGGGTCGAGTCTATAACTCTCAGGGTTAAGTTCCAGTCTTACTGGGTATCCATAAACCAATCAAGACACAGGGCACGTTCTACACAACCATATATATAAAAATATTAACATGCTAAGATTATTGAGTTCATAAAAAGGCGTAAGGATATAATAGGAGAATTATCATGCCACCATTAAATGAATAAATTATAGAACAAATAGAAACACCCAGGTCAGAAAGTCACGCCAACAAGTCTAGGCTAAGGCCAACAAGTCACGCCAACAAGTCTATGCTAAGGCCAACAAGTCACGCAAGAATCGTACGCGTAATAAAAGGTATGCCAAGTCTAGTAGGTAGGAGTGAGCGTATAAACAGCGTGAGCGTGAAAAGTGGTTCACGTTGGCACGCACAGCGTGAGCGTGAAGGATAATTCACGCACTCATAACATGAGCGTGAAAAGTAATTCACGCACTCACAGCGTGAGCGTATGAGCGTGAAAAGCGTGATAAGAAATCCACGCACGCACAGCGTGAGCGTGATAAGAAATCCACGCACGCACAGCGTGAGCGTGATAAGAAATCCACGCACGCACGCAAAGACGTGAGCGTAACTCAAATGTCACGCACGCACGTAAAGACGTGAGCGTGACTAAAAATTCACGCACGCACGTAAGGACGTGTGCGTGACTAAAAATTTACGCTAACACGTAAAAACGTGTGCGTGACTAAAAATTCACGCTAACACGTAAGAACGTGAGCATGACTAAAAATTCACGCACGCACGTAAGACGTGAGCGTGACTAAAAATTCACGCTTACACGTAAGAACGTGAGCGTGACTAAAAATTCATGCACGCACGTAAAGACGTGAGCGTGACTCAAAATTCACGCTAACACGTAAAGACGTGTGCGTGACTAAATCTCCCGAACTCCAATCTTATGGAGCCTTCGTTCCAAGCCAGAAATGAGGTTCCCATGGTTCAGAATGGTGAAGAATGAGAAGCTCTGCCATAAGAACTATCTATTCCGAAAGCATGCCAGGTTGGGAGATCAAAACCCATGGTCAACCGAAAACACAACAACTTAGATCTGTAAGAAACGAGCCAAGGAAATCAAAAATACTAAGTAGTAAACTCTCTTAGAATCACAAGAGGAAGACAAATGAACCATAAAAATGGGTGAAGGAGAAGCAAGATGTACTTGCCTTCTCCTGGTAGGTGGAAGAGAGTGGTGAAAAAAAAGAAGAAGTAATGGTGAAGGAGAGTTATGAGGAGAGAGAAGGGGATGGGGGCTTTAAATGGAAGGGTGGTGGTAGGTGGGGGTTTATTGGGTCGGGTTTATTCGGATCCATCCAAGGCCAACCCGAAAGCAAAGCAGAGAGGTTAAAAGCAGAAAATAAAATGCAGAAATAAAATGCAGGAATAAAATTACAGGAAATAAAATGCAGATAATTAATTAACATCAAATTAAAGGAATTTAAATACAGGATAATATATGATAAATACTAAATAAATATATATGAGTTGTACATGTATAAAAATACGCATTCTGGGAACGGGGAGTGACATCAATGGATATAAACTCCTACAATTTACTTAAGCAGATAGGGTTGGATCAGAAGTTTATATATTATGAAGATTGGTTTGGAGGATATGATAGGATTCTCATAAAGGTTGAAATGACTAGGATACGATTGAGAGAATATATATTTTAACTTTGGTACTAGTTATAGCTTCCTAAGCAAAACAAAAGGACCACCTTTAGAGAAGGCTTTTAAAAGATATGACCTGAGGATAGAATAATTCAATTAGTCTTGTACTATAGATTAGATATAAGCTTGTATAGAATTATATCATTATATTGAGTTTAAAATTTTAATTAGAGGATATAATTATAACGCCGTGTTTAGGTAGGAAGTAAAATTGGAATAAGATAGTGTTTTAGTCAAAAAGGACTTTCACTAGGGAGATAGATATTAGATGATTATATAGGAATTGTGTCTTATAATAGAAGATATAAATATGGCTAATAAGGCAGAAAAACATTGGATATAATGGATAAGTTGTATTAGATCTAGATAGATATCTTTGTATATGGTTAAACTACCCTTGGAATTTAATTATCTACTAAAAACCAAGACCAGAAGATTGTCCGATAGAAAATATTATGTAAGGAGTATTAGATTTAAGTACTTGCTTAGCTTAGGCTTGACCCTTACCTATTAAATTAGGTACAAAAAAAAGGTTAGACATATTTGTAAATATATTGCTTATCCATATAGCTAAAAAAATGGGTAGATTGTCAATTATACAAATAAAGATATCTACAATATATTTATAGGTGATAGCATAGAGTCTAGGGGTTGCTTGTGGTTTCTAATATCTTTCGTGGGTAGTCATGAATAAGGACTAGAGATTAGAGTTAGAGATTTTACCTTTAATAGACTAGTAAACCATAGTTATCACTAGACCAAAACATACAGTTTCTAACTAAAGTTTTTTCCTGAATTCGTAACTTTATAACCTTACAAGTTCGCCACGGTAATTACCGTGACAATAATTAACTAAGTGTTACTAAAATAGTTTTATATATGTTTTATTTGGTTTATTTTAAGTAACATTATTAACTGCTACAAATAACTAAAAATGAGTACATTTTTATCCTTTGTAATCACGGAAGAAGAGGGCTTATCCCCCAGCCCCCAAATATTTTATTTCCCATCCAAAGGTTTTCCATTCCCCACCACCCCCCTGACAGATTTTTGATCAACACTCCTCTAGCCCCCACTATGTTGGCACAAAGTGTCTTGGTCAACCTAATTATGATAATCGACAAAACCTAGCCTAATACAAACAAGCCAAGTTACAAGAAAGATTAACTGCAATCAAAAGATTGGACAACCGCTTCATTATGTTGATCATCAAGTTGTCTTTTACTTAATCATTCTTTAATATAATTTTGTATTTGATTGATTCTAAGACATGTTTTAAATCAAGTCTTGCTGAAAATCCAAAATCCACTCGACCCATCAATAATCCACTCAAAATAGTTAAAGAAAGCCCAATCCACATCCACCAAAGAAATTCCAAAATAGCTAAAGGAACCATTCTTATTCTGGAAATCGAACTAGGGCCGAGCTCGCCTAGAACTCGGTCTGTCTAATTCTAAGCACTCCAAAAAGTTGTAAAATTACAGATATTGCGACTCTGAATGTTCGAAAAAAAAATTCAAATATACACCCGAATTCTGGCCGAACTCTGTCCACAAAAAGTCTATGGATTTCCACATTCTCATTCACTCATCTCTTCTCATCTTTCCTATCTTATAGAGTGATCTCTGAGCTTTAACCTTCCCATCTCCAAGATCAACTCTCTTAGACTTCTAGTTCCAAGTGCGATATCGGTTAGAAATTTGAAAGGAGCTGTACAAGCTTGCTTTATACATTACAAGAAAAATGGCTTTTCTTGATAGTTTTTCCCCATCAAGAAATGGTTTTCTTGACGGTTTTGGATCCACCATCTAGTCCCCAGTCAAGAAAAGTCGCTACTTTTCTTGATGGTTTATGTCTTTGTTTTCTTGACGGTTTAAACCGTCAAGTAAACATATCGAAAAAATGTCAAGGTAAATAGAAAATTTTCTTCACTGGGGCCTAGATGACGGGTAATAACTATCAAGAAAGCCCTTTCTTGACGGGAAAAAACCGTCAAGAAATTTTTTTATTGATGTTTAAAAATTGTCAAGAAACCATTTATTGTTTTAAAAAAACCATTGTGTTGACATTTTACAAACATCAAAAGAAACATGTTTACAAAAATATCAATATATATATTCCAGAATCCACATAATATCAATATATTCCAGAATATCACAATCAATCTTGATGGTCAAGGAATCTTTCGTACCTTCCTATAAACCTCAACGATTCACATAAACTTCCATTCAAGGCTCTATCTATCTTAGGCAAGCATAAGATGACTTCGTCTAATAGTTCTAAGGTCATTCATTAGGGTTAAGTCCTTTACTGCACTTTATTCCAACTTCCATTTTAGAAAAATGTCTATAATTCTGCCAACCTTAGCTTCTTACCTAGTTCCGTCAAACATGACTTCGTATATCCTCCAAGTAAGAATTTTTATAACGAAAGATGGTCACTTCTACCTATTCGGTCTATCTAGTGTAGGTGTCTATCTCTACCCCTCTCGTATCTAAACAATCACTTCTTAAGTATTCTATCCAACTTACTCCTATCACTTAGTAGATTTGAAATTTTCATCAAGCACAAATATTCATCTTTCCGAAATATAAAAAGATGGGAATTCAACACAAGGAGTTCAAGAGAGTTTTTCTCTAGTACAAATATGAGATTCATGGGCGATAGTAGAAATCAAAAGAATTTCAATAGCAGTTGTGGATTGATATCATAATATATTATCCTATCGCAGGATCGTCTGGTACAGTAACGTAACTGAAACGATTTATTCTGATCTGCATGGGCCACCACAAAAATATGTCATGTCCCAGTTCCAAAAATACATAGGAACCCAAGACATGAGCATGCCAACTGTAGTGGCTAGAATAAGTATCCCAATTTAATGGACTTATCCTAATCGTCGTATATTGTAAAGTAAATAAATCTGCTCTGTCTCAACTATGTCTCAATCCACATATAGGTAAATAAAACCAGAATAAATGATATATAATATAGTCTGCTGCCTATAATACACATATTCGAGCAAACTCGAGAATAACATAAGTTTGCAAAACTAGGCTAATGAGCAAGATATAACAGGAAAGGAAATAGAAAGCATGAGAAAATAATAAAGTAACACTACAAGCGATACCTGAACCCTGCAGCCAAAATCATACCATCCACCTGTCTAAACTATAAGCTCAACAACAACCTGAAGAGATCACCAGATCCTCAGAGGGATGTAACAAGATACAAAATAATAAGCTACAATATGAACTAAAATAAATACAAGAAATAAACTGGATAAACTATCTATCTATGTGTATGCATGTCAAAGCCGACTTTGGACCGTATGGGTAGATAAGGAAGTAGAATTAGCGTCAACCAATGATGAAATATATACTAGCATACTTCCCCGACCATACCGAAGACTAGTCCATGGCCATTGTCGGATATATCCACTAGTATATCCTATAACATGGTACACTGAGGCTTATGTACAATGTATGTCCTATATGCCTACTAATAGTCTCCCCTTCCTATGTCCTGCTCGAATCATATCCATGATTCGGGCAATCCATATCTCTATGCAATTCACTAACTAGACTCAATCTAATCACTATATGAACCGCCACATGAGCCGTTCGCACTGATGATCAGTCAAGTACGTAAGTCCACGCCAATAACATGTAATCTCAATCAATGTATCATGTATGTGTCATAATCCACACCCGGTATAGGGGCACAAGTGCATGACAATGCCCAGCCTACGCCGCATCATCGACGGTAGAACACTGACTAGGTCTACTGAACTAAACTAGCAATATAAATATCAGAACCTGTCGAGATAGTCATCTCCAAACGGAGGACAAGTGATGACAATATATCCATACTCAATCACAATACTATAAGAAAGACAATTGTCACGAAAAGATAAAGACAACATGATATGAATATCCCGAGAAGTCTAACATAGTAAAATAATACAAGTCCAGATAGTCTAAGAGTCGACAAATCTCAAATACAAGTCTCAAAATAATAAACATGCCAAGAGTCTAACTGGAGACAAATCCAGCACAAATCTATTCCTTGGTTGGGGCTAGACCCTTCTGAATTAGAGTCTTTCGATCCATGCCTACTACAACCGGAGGGCCGTAGGAAGGAAAACCGTCACCAGTATCGTCTGAAAATATACCCACTCATGATTGGAGCGAGATATATTTCTATTAACAGTTTCAATAAATGATAAAGACTATGTAACCGTAAATAGAGAGAATGTATACGATGAAGTGACATGTACATGAACATAGTAAGACATAAGTAAAACTGTAAATGAGTGTAAGAGCAAGAGAACAAGATATATCATGTACAAGAATAAAAAATAATACTATCTATGTGAGTGAGCACTAGTTTCAACATGTGATCGGCCTAGGAACTTGAATCAAGAGTTTATGGCTTGGTTAATCATACGTGCAGTGTATGATTAACACTATTCAAGGTTCATAACTTGATACAAGAAGCGTATTGATCACATATCTACGCTAATACTCTCCGTCTCCGACTAGTATAGTGGATCCAACCATAGCACGTTATGACACGGGATTCTCTGAGAAGGTCACGAGCCTTCGTAGAAATGTTGTCCATACAACGCACAAGAACAACAATAAGGCTTGCACAAGATACACTAAGATATACAAAAAATAACATCTCATGATGGGATCCAGAAAACCAATCCGTGTAACCAATGTGTCAAAAAATAAGGATATATATACTAAATACAAAAAATAGAAGAATCATAAAATAAAAAATTATCAGAGAATATACTCGCTGAAATCCGTTGTGGAATATCAACAGTATCCAATACGGTGTCTCGAAGACCTAAATATGGAATATCAATGTCAATTTGTGTTTTAGAATCTTAAACATGCTATACAAGGTCAATTCTAGGTCTCCAAGTTATTTCTAGGTCAACTAGGCGAATTTGGTCAACTCTAGGTCTAACTAGTCAAACTTGGTCAAACTGGCTATTTGTAGGTTGTACTGGCCTATATCCAAGCTATTGGGTCTATACCTTACCTGTCTAGGCTATACTAGTTATATTTGGATACTAGAGTATCAATACTATATATAATATACTAGTATCATTATAGCTAATGCTAATACTATATGGATACCTTGGCTTGAGCTAACTTGGTATCATACTCTAACTACCCTCTTCATGCTTAAACAAATCCTAGAACTAAACCCATATCTTGTTGTTACCTTGGTCCACTATACCTATTTCCAATATCCTTCACATAGCCTATGTGATTCACCCAAGTCACTACCTACATTCTTCATATAGGTGTCCATTTACCCATATTCTCATTACCTAGACCTTACTCTACACCAATTCCTTATCTAGACACTACCAGTTAGCACTACCCTTAGGAACTAACATGCCCATCATTACCTATACTCTTACCAATCTACCCTAACTCACATTTACTACTCTTGTGTGACACTCTCACACAATACACAACTCACATACCTAATTGTATCCCATAGGCATTACCAAGGTCTAGCACAAGTTACCTAGCATTGTCTACATACATGTGATTATCCATATAACCCCTTACACAATTTCCTATGTGTTTCCCCTAACATTCCTACCCTATACAATACCTTACATACTACTCACATATTATAATTTACTTTCCCACATTTACCTTACCCTAATCTAACATAACACACTATATTATGGTACTATACCATGATTCCCAACAATGGTACACTATAATACCATCCCCATATAGTTCTTCCTATCCTTCCTATTTGTGTACACCCTCACACAACACAGGTCCCCAAACCTCTATAGTAGATATTTGCATCACCCCTTCTACTCCACATATGATGCTGCATAGGATGCTGCCTTCATTCAAGTGCTGCCATTGTCATCCTACACACACTTACCCCTAATGTCTGCAGTTGATATTCCCTATTGTTGTTCCTCTATTCCTAGACAGGTACTCATACAAACATGGAGGAGAAAAGAGAGAGTTTCATGTGGCCAATAATATGGATGGTCATGAGCACACCAAGTTGCTATCTAAGTTAAGATGTTACATCCTTATACAAATGATTCCCATCTATATCTCCCTTTTAGACTAAACCCCTGCTACCATTGCTGCCAATGCTACTGTTTCTCCCTCAAGTTCCTCTAAAATTGATCACTGCAGTTGTCTCAACTTCTTGTGCAGTCTAGCCAATACTCCTGCATCCTCCATGCTGATATATGCAGATTAGGCTACTGCTGTCATACCCCTATTCCGTTGAATCGATAGTCGTCCTCGGGTGTGATGCCGTGCGAACCTAAGTTGCGATCGCACAAGGCATAGTCATAAGGTTATCCGAAACATAACAACAAAAGAGTACGCAGAGTAAATTGAACACATTATATAGAAGAAACTTGAGCTTTATTGATAATGAACATCATATTAAAACTCGATACAAAGGTGTCGCGCGGGATATAAACTGACTCCATTATAAATTGAACATCGATGAGAGACGTTCTATACATCACACCCCTTATAAACCAAAGTATGCAGATACCTTGGATAGGGAGAATCGAGACATATCAGCTTGGGCAATTACAGAGTCTTCAAAAAAGATTGGATCAAGGCTTCGCGCGCAGGGCGAAGCTTCAAAACATAGAGCGCTTCCTTCAGTCACGCGGTATGCTCCTTCTTATTTATAGCACCTGTGGAGAGCGAGGATCAGTTCAATCAATCATGTGTACTGGCGAGTGCCTATTTATTTTCCATGCTCTCATTTGGTTCAAGAATTTTGATAAAACATGCAACTTATTTTAGTGATCTTTCTAGCCATTATAGTCAGTTTAATGCAAGCAGTTTGACGAAACATAAACAAGGAGATATTACGCTAGAACTTACCCACGGCAGAGCGTACCGTACAAACAAAGCTTACCATGTTCTTTTCTGTCATATTGCATAACATAAGTTTAACCAGTGCATATTTGTGAAGGTCATTGGCATGAAAACCATCCTGGACATAGCTTGGTTTAGAAGGTGTATGTTCAACGTGGGTAGTAAGCCCCGTTGAAGGAGCACCGAATACCCGCGGTACAATCTAGCATAGCTATCGTGTTTCTTCCTAGGCCGGATCGGTTCGTGGCCCCGAGATACATCCGAAGAAACAATTGCCATTGTATACAAGTTGTCCATGATCGTGCTAAGTTAACACGTTATTCAAGGCACGTTTTATGGTATCATTGCGATAATTATATAATCAATTCTTTCTTTGGTTTTAGATCATGAAATAATTCTCTCTCTTTTCTAGAATCTTATATTTCTCTTTTTGATGCAAAATTATATTTTAGAGTAATTCACTCTAAATTGATACAATTATCCCAATTTCTTGATTTGAATCAGAGGGCCGAGGTAAAGGAGGTCAGCTACTCACCTTAATCTTTGCTTCAGGTGAGGAACTGGTTGGCTGCGCTAGATCGCTACGCAATCACCTGCAATAGCATAAGCAAATGATTAGAATACTGTGTATTCAAGAATTTTATACGAATGCGAAGTTTAAAACGCAAGCCATGAAAACCATCGAAAACCTTCACGAAAAAGCATTCATGAAAATCAAAGCCAAAGCCAAAGCAAGTGCGGCATGGAAAGCAGAGCAACGGGAGGTCTCTCCCGACTCAACCGTAGAGCCAATCCTCGAAGCACAACCGCTGAATATGGGACTAATTCTGAAGAAGCCTTTCCGTAACGAGAAAATGATCTTAATTCAATCGTTCCCCTTCGACCAATTCAATCGATTTCGACCAATAGGTTCCGACCGAATCGATAGCATACAGTGTTACTTTCTCGCGCACCTCGTAGACGGAGAAAGCGCGCACAATTGGGACGGGCACTACACCTGCTACTGCTTGGCAAGGCAAGGCCAAGCAGGTTACTGCTGCTGCCTTAGCCAAAAAACATCGGTTGCTCACTATTGCCACACATTAATCCCTATTCAAACTGCTTTTGACTTACATTCTAAACACACTACCTTATCCCCCCTTGCATAAGTAACAAACCCCTTAAGGCTGACACTTAAAGCCCCTCCCACTCATGTGCCAACCTTACATTATTACCATAAGTAATTTCAAAAACCTTCTCACAAATTTCTAACATTACCTATGAGTCACCTAACAATTACCTATCTAACCAAACCATGACCTACACTAGGTCGGGCCAGCCAAGGGACCCCTTGTTGTCACTTATCTACACAGGTAACCTCCTCTCTAACCCTCTGCTACATGTGCGCTTAGTGCACATGATTACATACCTGTGAATGCCCTCCCCCCAGTCCATTCAAAGCCCCTAATCATGCACTTCCCTATACTAAATCCTAAACATGAATTTTCTTCCCCTATAACCTCTGAGCCACCTGTCCAAGCAGCAGGTCAAGTGATGCCTTGAGTAGAAGGCATGGCCTCCTCTAATTCTGTACTACTTGCCAATGTAAGCAATATCCAAATTCCTGTTTCTACTGTCAAGGGTTCCCTCCCTTTAACTGTAGTTGATGATACTTCAAATACAAACCTGTGCACCTAGTGCACAGGTGCACACAACTCCTATCTCTCTATCTTTCTATCCATCTATCCAAATAATTACCTAACTAGATGGCTAATACCCCACACCCATAATCTATATTTTTCCTAGGCCTATACATGATTCCCACATGTTGACACACACAAACATGAATGTTTATATCCACTAGCATACACACAGTTCACATTACTCTGCCTTACGCTTGGACACTCAAACCCCCAACTTCTATCTGTTAATACACTATTGCTACCTACACATCCCTAAAGCCCTGTTATTACTGCTATTCACTTCTCCCCTATAGCCTACCTACTGATAGTCCCTACATCAGCATCCCCTCCCCTATCATGACTAAACAACCAGGTTGGTTTCCTACTGCGTACTTAGCTACTGGTGTAGCTATACTGTTAACAAATCTCCTTTTAGTCCTCTCCTTCTATCCATCTAATAAACTATCTTGCTATCACACTATCTTAGCCCTCTAATACACACACCGACTTGACCCTATACACACTTATGAATAGTCACATATGACCCTAATTCTCTCTACATGCATACTGCCAAACATGAAAACTCCTTCACTAGGAAACCACCTCAACACACACTCTATCACAAAAAA
>JANAVB010024199.1:759735-942235 GCA_029216955.1 Iris pallida
TCCAAGAACTCGCAAATTGATCCGTGTCCTATCGTATCATGACACGACCTGCACTATCCATTTGTGGACATGATAGACATACACTATCCAATCCATACTAATTAGACCTAACAAACATAATGACAAAAATTTGGTGCACCATGCTTGGAATCCTCCAAAAATGATACAAAACTCATTGTAAAAGTTTCCAAATGGGACAAATAAAGCCCAATCATCTCCCCATGGGTAGCCTAATGCATGGGTGGTTTCTAAATGACTAACTACATTAATATAGAGTCAATTCAAGAGTTTAGTCCGACGCTCCTAGCGTAGTGGCAGGAGGGGAGGGGCTCTCGGCAGGGAGAGACCGGATCGAGCCCCCTCCCGCACAAGCCGGCTGGGTGGCGTGCCACGGGCTTGTGCGAGGATGACCGGACACCCAAATTTTTTTTACAAGAGTTTAAATTCAGATTTTACCTATTGGGATGGATTCTTATTGCAAAAGCCAAAGGAGGACACAAATGGACACAACCTTCAAGAGTAGACACCTCCTTCAAGCTCCACTCCTTCAAATGCTTCCTCCTTGCTAATCCAGCTCTAGCTCCTTGAGATGACAATGGGAACGGGTTGGGAATCAATTTAACAATGTATAGTTGGGTCTTCTTCTCAATGGAAAGAAAATGGAGAGGAGGCAAATTAGGGTTTGTGGAGGCTATAAATGAATGAATGAAAGGATTTATAGGGTATATGATAGCCACTATTTCTAACCTAATGCAATATAAAGTGCCTAATAAGCCCTCACAATGAGTCATGAAAGTTTATTTTAGGAAGGGGTTTATTAGGAAAGGTTCTATTAACTAAAGAAGGTTTTTCTTGATTATTGTTCTTCTAATGATGGGTGCACCAAGACTAACTAATGGATCACTAAAGGTGTCATGACAAGTCTAGATGGATCCATCTAAGATTACTAACAACTAGTCTAACTAGTAGCTAACATCTAGCAACTAACTACTCATATACTTAATTATATACAACATACCAATCAGGAAAATAATAAATATACAATTATTATAATTAAAAAATAGAATTTTTAATTGGTATAAGATAGAAAAAGACAAAAATACCCCTATTCTGGAAATGAGGTAGTTACAGTATGATACGTGAAGGCATAGAAGTTACTTAGAATAACTTCACACAATTAAGGTACGTCTCCTATACATGTAAGTCAAACACAACGAACTCGATAACCACATCGATGGAACCCAAGTCATACTTGACATACTCTACTAACACATTACTTCCATCACAACAAAATCCAAATATTTACAGTACAAAGAAAAGTAGCAAGGTATATTGTCTGGATTTCGAATAAAGAATAAAGTATCGGTCCTGTCTCAACCTCCGTAGAAATGATAACAAACTTCTAGAAAATATAATAAACTAAATAAATATCACCACAATACTTACCATATATAGGTTGGTGTTTTATTCTGTGTTGTGTGTGTTCACAACATTCTATTGTTAAAAGATAGTCCCACATCGGAAAATCACACCAATAGTATCTCTATATATTACTTATGAAGGGAAGAGAGAGATGCACATGGGTTGAGGCCCAATAGAGGGTGCCATGTGGGGGGATTTTACATAGAGGTGAGAATAATAAACCAACTTTGGCCAAATGAAAATAGATTGGAGCTAAGCCCGAAGGGGCTTAGCGACTCGGACTCGGACTCGACTCGGACTCGGACTCGGACTCGGACTCGGACTCGGGCTCGGGCTCGGACTTGGGCTTGGGCTTGGGCTTGGGCTAATGGGCTTTTGAGGCTTAATATGGCTTTTGATGGCACTTTGCACTTTACGGGTCGAGCGGGTGAGTACGTCGAGTGGGCCGTTCAAATTATGTAACGTCCGCGGGTCTTGTGGGCTCAGATCCGGAAATGGCTCAGATCCAGAAAATTCGGATCTGGCATTAAACCAGGGCGTGCGTTCAGAATTTGAAAAGCCCATCTCGTGCCTATAATATCAGTAGCATCTCCTCTCTCTAAGGTTACAGAAAATAATCAGAAAATTCCAGAGAGAGAGAAGTGCTACTGCTATTCCGAGGAGTCGTCGACATTTTTGGCCAACGTTCTAAAGTTCTCTTCGAACTTGCTGGTTCCTGGAGGCTTGTCCGTAAGGCGGATATAGCTTTGAGCGTCGGTGATCTTTCACCCCAGCAGGCTTTCTTCTTCCTCCGTTGCCTTCGAGAATACCGTCGCTTCTCTTTAGAAGTTATACGGTTCTGTTGCCTTCGAGAATACCGTCGCTTCTCTTTAGAAGTTATACGGTTCTGTTGCCTTCGAGAAATATTACGAAATCTCTTTAGATTCTCGTAATACAACATCACCTTCTTTAGGGTGTTGTTGCTGGAAACATTATCTTTACAATAGTTTCTGAAATGTGTTTTTCCATCGATTGTTCGCCAAGGGACTAACAATCTCAAAGCTATATCGAAAAGATGGATAACTCACGTGCATCGCTCGTTAATACCGACTTTAACAAGTTGGAGAAATTCGACGGCGAACATTTCCAAATCTGGAAACGGAAAGTAACCTTAAACATTCAACTCGTGGAAGTTGATCACGTGCTGAATGAGGAAGAACCTATCGTTCCAACAACCGAAACCGCAGAAGTTATTGCAGCTGCTAAGTCCAAGCAGGCAAAATGGATTAGAGAAAACAGTATCTGTAAACTGTTGATTCTCAATAGCATGGAAGACTCTCTGGCAGAGTCCTATTCCAAGAAGAATTCTGCCAAAGAGATTTGGGACTCCTTGGGGAAATTGTACGAAGATGACGAGAATCGGTCCAAGATCTTCTTGGTTGAAAGATACCACAAGTGGACCTTCGAAGATGAGAAGGCTATGCTGCCCCAAGTAAAGGAGTTTCTGAAGCTGCGCCAAAAGTTGGATGACGAGAAGATGTCTCTTGTCGACAAGTTTGTCGTTGGAGGAATTGTCTCTAAACTTCCTGCGGGTTGGAGCAACTTCTATGCAAGGATGCACCGCAAGAAGCTGGACATATGTATGGAAGATCTCCTGCAAGAGATCCATGTTGAGGACGAGATGCGCTCTCAACAGAAGATGGATTCTCTGTCCAAACAACTGGCGAAAGCAAATCTGGTCCAAACCAGAGAGTACAAGGGGAAGCAGGCGGCTTCTCCTCACAAGAAGAAGAAGGACTTCACTAATCTGAAAGTGAAGAGTCCTTCATTCAAGAATCAGAAGTCCAAGTCCCATGTGACTTGTTACAAATATGGCAAGAAGGGCCACTACAAAAGTGACTGCAAGGAACCAGAAAAAGGTGAGCCTAGTAAGGTTTCTTTGGTTACTAATCTGGTTGCAATGATAGCGCAGGTTGCAAATGTGGGGGTTGACTCGGACTGGTGGATAGACACTGGTGCGACATGTCATGTCTGCTCAGACAAGGAATGGTTCGACTCCTATGAGCCAACTTCCGAGAAAGTCATAATGGCAAACCAGGCACAAGCTGAAGTACTGGGATCGGGACGGTGGAGCTGAAACTCACATCGGGGAACACTCTGACGCTTCAAGGAGTGAAGCATGTTCCTGCAATTGCTAAGAACCTGATCTCTGGGAGCCTACTTTATAATGCAGGCTTGAGGATGGACATCAATGCTGGCCAGATGGTAATGTCCAAGAAGGGTACATTCTTCGAAAAAAGCTTTCCAGACTGAAGGAATGTACAAAATTCAGCTTGTTGTAACCCAGAAAAATGATATTAATGCTATTTCTACTTTGAACTATTCTTTTGAGTTGTGGCATAATAGGCTAGGACATGTTCATTGTAAAAGAATTAACAAGATGTCTAGCCTAGGACTTATCTCCAAGTGTGGAGGTAAGGTAGAAAAATGTGAAGTGTGTGCTCAGACGAAGATCACAAGGAAACCCTTTCACAGGGTCCATCGAAGCACAGATCTTCTGGAGTTGGTTCACTCAGATATCTGTGATTTCAAGCAATTCTCTACAAAAGCCGGGATGAAGTATTTTATTACTTTCATCGATGACTTTTCAAAGTATGCTTTTGTTTACCTGCTCAAGTCTAAAGACGAAGCATTCGAGAAGTTCAAGGAGTTCAGGGCCGAGGCTGAACGGCAAACTGGACAACAACTCAAAAGGCTAAGGAGTGATCGAGACGGGGAGTATCGGTCTCATGATTTCTCATCATTCTGTAAAGAACATGGAATCATAAATGAGACGACGGCTCCGTACTCTCCTCAATCCAACGGAGTAGCAGAAAGGAAGAACAGAACGTTGACAGAGATGATGAACTCTATGCTGTTGACTGCGGGTCTTCCAAAGAGCTTCTGGGGAGAAGCTGCATTAACGGCTACTTTCATTCTCAATAGAGTACCATATGCAACTTCAGACATAACACCTCATGAACTCTGGTTCAAAGTCAGACCTAACTTGAATGTCATTCGAGTGTGGGGGTGTCTGGCTTACGTGAAGCTCCCAGATCTGAAGATTCAGAAGCTGGGGACTAGGACCACTAAGGCTATCTTCTTGGGTTATACCGAGAAGAGTGATGCTCGGAGATTCCTTGATATAGAATCAAATCATATCATTGAATCTCGCAATGCTGAATATTTTGAAGACAAGTTTGTAAGGCACAAAAATATTGTTCTCGCGGATCTTCCAGAGAATGATGAGAGTGCAAAGCAGACAGAAGTCCTTAAAGAACCAGTAGTCCAAGAAGAAGCTATTGTCGAAGAGACACCAGTTGAACCAGAACTCGCTGAGCCGTTAACTAAGCGAGTAAGGAGGCTGAAAGACTTCGGAGATGACTTCGTCACTTATCATGTGGAAGCAGATCCGCTTACCTATGATGAAGCGATGAAGACCAGAGATGTTATATTCTGGAAGGAGGCGATAGACAATGAGATTGACTCAATCACCTCCGGTGTTAGTTGACCTGCCAGAAGGAGCAAGACCCATCGGATGCAAATGGATCTTCAAGAAGAAGATGAAAGCAGATGGAACCATCGAAAAATTCAAGGCCAGGCTAGTGGCCAAAGGGTTTGCTCAGAAACAGGGGATCGACTATTTTGATACTTATGCTCCAGTAGCTCGGATGACAACCATTAGATTGTTAATTGCTCTAGCAGCAATACACAAACTAGTGATACATCAGATGGATGTGAAAACGGCATTCCTTAATGGCGAGCTAACAGAAAAGATCTACATGCAACAACCAGAAGGTTTTGTCGTCAGAGGTCTGGAAGACAAAGTCTGCAAGTTGATGAAGTCTCTGTATGGTTTGAAACAAGCTCCCAAAATGTGGCATGAGAAGTTTGACAAAGTGATAAGGTCAAATGGCTACAAGGTCAGTGAAACAGACAAGTGTGTCTATACTAAGTTTGCTGACGGAAGAGGAGTTATCGTTTGTCTATACGTTGATGACATGCTAATCCTAGGTACGGATTTAAGCTGTGTCACAGAGACAAAGAAATTTCTCTCGACCAAGTTCAGTATGAAGGACTTGGGGGATGCCGATGTTATCTTGGGGCTCAAGATCATCCGGACAGGCACGGGAATAGCACTGTCACAATCTCATTACATTGAGAAAATGCTCACTCGATACGGGTATCAAGATCTTCCTATAATTGATACACCGTACCGGAGTGATCAGAAGCTGGAGCCAAATTCGAGAGAAAACGTCAAGCAATTGGAGTACGCCAGCGTCATCGGAAGCTTGATGTACGCTACTACTGCCACAAGGCCTGACATAGCTTTTGCGGTGGGAATGCTGAGTCGGTTCACTAGCAACCCAGGCGTTGAACACTGGAACGCTGTGAAGCGTGTTATGAGATATCTAAAAAAGACTCAGACATTTATAATATACTACAGCGGAGATCCGTCAGTAGTGGAAGGCTTCAGTGATGCTAGCTGGTGTTCAGAGGTGGAGAGCGAGTATTCTACAGGTGGATTCATATTCGCCTTGGGCGGAGCTGCTATATCGTGGAAATCGAAGAAGCAGACAATGTTATCTCGTTCCTCCACGGAATCTGAATTCTTTGCATTGGATGCTGCTGCAGATGAAGCAGAGTGGCTTCAGGAGCTCATGTATGATCTTCCAGTAGTTGGAGCTCAGATACCGGCAATCCGATATACTGTAACAACCAGGCGGCAGCAGCAGTAGCATCAAATGAACTCTCTAACGGAAAGAAGAGGACTGTGCGGTTAAAGCACAGAGCAGTGAACGATCTTATCAAACGAGGCGTCATTGCAGTGATCGATGTTCGGAGTCAGGAGAACCTGGCGGATCCGTTCACGAAAGGCCTCAAACGACAGCTGGTCGAGGACACAGCAAGGAAGATGGGTTTGAAGGCATTCTAATATTGTGTCATTATAATCCTATCAATAAATTTTATGTTATTGGTTCAAAGAGAAATCTACCAGATATTTAATTTTTTGATTCAAGGGAGGACTATTGACTGGAAAAATATTAGTTAACAGTGGGTACTTGTTCTGCGGAACATGGAAGGGTTTCGGACCCAGAATCACTTTTGTCTATTGAATTTTCTACGAAAAATTGATCCTGTGGGAAGGATGGCATAATGCCTTAATGAGTTCTCAGACTGAGTGAAGGTCTGTTATGCTTTACAGGAAGCATGGTAGCACAGCACTACAAGGAGTGTGACTCCATGCTATGTGTGGCGGTGACTCCACCATGAGGTTCTTGAAAGAGGTAAATCCTCGGCTATGTTAGCTAAGTCACAGCGGCGTAGCACCGCAAATAGGCAGTTGGCCTAATGCTGTATATTAAATTAAAGAGGGATGTAGTCAGCACTACAAAGAGAAGGTGTTCCTCATGTTACGGGTGGCACGACACCACAATGAGGTAAACCCGGCTAGGGATAAAGCCTCGGCCTTACAAGCCATGTCGTAGCGGCTTAACACCGTACAGAAGCGTAAGGCTTCATGCTGGGTAGTTTGGCACTACAAAGGGGCTAGACCTCATGCTACGGGTAGTATGACACTACGATGAGGTTCCCGGTGATTCGGGGTAAGGTCCTCGGCTTAAGGCCATGTCATAGCGGCGTAGCACCGCAAAGGAAGCGTTGGACGCTTCATGCCATGTCTCTTTAATAAAGAACTCACCTACAATGTATGGACAGAAAAAATAGGCCGTTTCTTGAGGGTAAATTTGTAGATGCCCAAAAATACATACATTGAAATCCAGGCTGGCACAAGGCCTTTAAATGTGCAGCTAGAAGCACAGATAACTACATTATGTGAGTGGGAAAAATTACAGTTGTGGTACAGAATTCAAGACGTAGTCCATTCTTGTATCATACTGTTGTTCAACCCATGCGAAAAGATTCAAGTCGTCAGCGACATCTATCATAATGCATAATGGACAGTTATTATGTGGAACGCTTAACTCATATATATATATAGATATGTGGGGGATTGTTGGTGTTTTATTCTATGTGTTGTGTGTGTTCACAACATTCTATTGTTAAAAGATAGTCCCATATCGAAAAATCACACTAATATGTATCTCTATATATTACTTATGAAGGAATAGAGAGATGCACATGGGTTGAGGCCCAATGGAGGGTGCCATGTGGGGGGATTTTACATAGAGGTGAGAATAATAAACCAACTTTTGGCCAAAATGAAAATAGATTGGAGCTAAGCCCCGAAGGGGCTTAGCGACTCGGACTCGGACTCGGACTCGGACTCGGACGCGGACTCGGACTCGGGCTCGGGTTCGGACTTGGGCTTGGGCTTAGGCTAATGGGCTTTTGAGGCTTAATGTGGCTTTTTGATGGCACTTTGCACTTAGCACGACAGCTCGTCGTAAGGCGCATTGTGCGCTTTAGTTGCACTCGTGCGCGAGCCTCTGCGCGGCCCTGCATGGCGAACGGGACGTACGGAGCGTACGGAGCGAACTGAGCGTACGGGTCGAGCGGGTCGAGCGGGTCGAGTGAGTCGAGTGGGCCGTTCAAATTATGTAACGTCCGCGGGTCTTGTGGGCTCAGATCCGGAAATGGCTCAGATCCAGAAAATCCGGATCTGGCATTAAACCAGGGCGTGCGTTCAGAATTTGAAAAGCCCATCTCGTGCCTATAATATCAGTAGCATCTCCTCTCTCTAAGGTTACAGAAAATAATCAGAGAATTTTCAGAGAGAGAGAGAAGTGCTGCTGCTATTCCGAGGAGTCGTCGACATTTTTGGCCAGCGTTCTAAAGTTCTCTTCGAACTTGCTGGTTCCTGGAGGCTTGTCCGTAAGGCGGATATAGCTTTGAGCGCCGGTGATCTTTCACCCCAGCAGGCTTTCTTCTTCCTCCGTTGCCTTCGAGAATACCGTCGCTTCTCTTTAGAAGTTATACGGTTCTGTTGCCTTCGAGAATACCGTCGCTTCTCTTTAGAAGTTATACGGTTCTTTTGCCTTCGAGAAATATTACGAAATCTCTTTAGATTCTCGTAATACAACATCACCTTCTTTAGGGTGTTGTTGCTGGAAACATTGTCTTTACAATAGTTTCTGAAAACGTGTTTTTCCATCGATTGTTCGCCAAGGGACTAACAATATATACTTACCTTATTTAGACTAAACTAATCACAAAATAGTCAACTAGTCTATACTATATATAGATACAATAATCTTTATATATGGTAGCCTATTATATAATATTATATATTATATAATATATACTTTTAATATCTCGAATATATCATAATAAATTATGAATATACTTTATATAAATATTTTTTAAGAAAGAATATACTAAATCGCTATATTAAAGTATCAACACAACATGCCACATAGAAATTCAATTCGGAAGCAAAACATCGTGGAAAAATATAGAAACTATTTATTCTGGAATAAATCAGAATAATTAAGGTTAAATATAATTTTTTATCTAAATTTATTAGATTTCTATCATATTTAAATCTTACGAAAGTTTGGAATAAAAAAGATGGATTTTGATCGGTGTATCGGTGTCTAAAAATTGATAGAAGCAAAGTGATGACAGACCAACGTAAAATTCTTGAAAATATTCATAAAAAATGATTTTAGATGGTAGATATAGATGTTAGATACCTTACCAAGGTTTTGTTTGAGATCAAACGGGGCTCGAAGTCATCTTGGAAAGTCTCCGCACCAAAATTCGTCAATTCTGGACACGATTAAGTGTAACGGACGCCACAGGCAAACGAAGTGGAACGGTGTGAGTTAGAGATTGAAAATGAAAGAAGAAATATAGGGCTATCCAATAAACTTATTTTGAGGCAAAATAGATGAGAAAAGTATCTAAAACCTATTTTAGAAGATGACAAACCTGGGTTCAGAATTTTTTTCGGCTAGAAATAACCATCAAGTTTGGTATCTAAATAATCAAATAAGTTGATGAAACTCCTCCGGGGTTTGATAGGGTTGAAGAGGGTTCTCTTGAATTTGTTGTGGAGGTGGTGGATGGCTCAAAAGTCGAGGAAAAGGGGGTTTGGAGTGTTCGACCAAGCTATGTATGCCGTCGGCCTTAACGGAAGTAGGGGTTCCATTTTTGCTATGGGGAGAGGAGGTGGACGGCTATTGTCATGAACCACACCCGCTTTTTGAATGCGAGTGCATGGGCAAGTCCAGCCTATATCACAGCATCGACGTAGTAAGCTGTTTAGACCTCAATGATCAGAGTCACAATTTGCTCATAAAATAATTTCCTTATTTGCTCATTCACAATACTAAATCAAATTACAATATTTAAATATTACATTTGAATAAAATACAATGTCTTATGAAATCAAAAAATGACAATTAAAATATCTATCTAGCTAGTCTCTAGGATTGGTCTCAGTCTATATCCATATCCCTCCCAAAGATTCAATGCATAGGGTAGCAAGCGACTAATCTAAAAAAATAGATTTCCAGTCAGGAATATAATGAGTATAATTCA
Organism: Iris pallida; assembly: GCA_029216955.1. Classification (NCBI taxonomy): domain Eukaryota; kingdom Viridiplantae; phylum Streptophyta; class Magnoliopsida; order Asparagales; family Iridaceae; genus Iris; species Iris pallida. The sequence continues at coordinate 769,681 of JANAVB010024199.1, forward strand.
AGCATACAGTTCCAAATATATGATAACGACTATAAAAATAGTGAATAGTCATGACATATATGATGAGACAAGTAAACTGTAAAACATGGCATGGAAAGTAAAGTGGAACATTTAACATGAGCTATAAGACAAATAAAATATGAACAAGAAAACATAACCATCTAAGTGATTTGACGTATACCTTTCAATATGACATTGATCTGGGGTAGTTACACTGCACGGTCTACAAGGTCTACTATACAATATGTAATATAACATGCAACAAGGTCTAAGGTCTGATCACATATTTACTTGAGACAAGTATGTCTTCACGCAAAAAGAGGTATACATGAGACAACGTTGATGATTAGAGATGATGAAGGACTATGAGATCGAGTTGCACTACCATCTAGGCAAGGCTAACGTAGTAGCAGATGTGTTAAGCCGTAAGCCGATGGCATATTTCTTGACCACTCAGAATGATATATTGGAAGATTTACAGAAGCTTGGGATAGAAGTTGTATTCAGTGTTCTAAAAATCGGCCTAGGCACCCGCCTAGGCGCTAGGCGCCCGCCCACCGCACCGAAAACCCCCTAGGCGGTGGGCTAGGCGGGCCCTAGGCGCCCCTAGGCGGGCCTAGGCGGGCCTAGGCGGCGGGTTTTTTGAATTTTTTGATTTTTTTTGATTTTGTTTATTCTTAGTTGTATTTTGGATATTTGTTTGGGTTTTAAGATAGTATTTGGATTTTTAGAACATTGAAATTTCAAATTTCAAAATTCAAAATTCAAAATTTCAAAAATTTCAAAATTTTTTTTTCTAGGCGGCCTCCTAGGCGGCGCCTAGGCGCCGCCTAGGCGGGCTAGGCGCTAGGCGGACCTCCGCCGCACCGAGTCCGCCTAGCACTTTTTATAACATTGGTTGTATTACCCAGAACTGATGGTGTACTAGCCACTTGTAGAGAGAATCAAGACAACATTACCCACAAATGCTAGATTTCAAAGACTTGGAGAGAGGACGGAAGCAAAAGAGCAAACTGGATTAAGGATTCATCCTGATGGTACATTACGATATGGAGATCGTCTATATGTACAAAATAAAGAGCTTCGACAAGAATTGATGGCTGAATCACATATCTCAATCTACTCTATACACCTCGAAGGAACCAAGATGTACCAGGATTTGCAGCAACACTATTGGTGGCATGGGATGAAGCAAAAGATAGCTTATTTCGTGGCCAAGTGTTTGTTGTATCAACAAGTAAAGGCGGATCACCAAAAATTAGTTGGATTGCTACAGGTGCTTCCCATTCCTGAGTGGAAGTGGAAGCACATCACCATGTATTTCATCACGGGATTTTCTCGATGTCCTAATGGACGAGATACAGTATGGATGATCGTGGATAGGCTTATCAAGTCAGCCCACTTCTTGTCCTTTAGATAGGCCAGTCCATGAAAGTCTTGGCTGAGATGTACATCAAGCAAATAATAAAGCTACACGGGGTTCCAGTTAGTGTCATGTTAGATTGAGGTTCAAGATTCACATCTCATTTCTGGAGGAGCATTGTGGCATCTGCCACCCCGATTATAATTTAGTAATATTTTTTTTCATTTTATTTGATTAGTTTATATTTAATTTTCTATGATCATAGGAGTTGTGACTAAGCCCACAGGTGATTTAGGACCATCTTGTGGTCACATGACCTCTAGATAGGGTCTATAAGTAATCTATAGCTATATTATATTTTATTATGATTTTTAGATATTTTTAGATATTTTTAAATATTTATTCTATGAAGATTTATATTTATGAATGACTTTCATGATTTATTATGAGGTCATTTGAGACTATTTTGAGGCAAAGTATTTTTTACTTTCACTCTAGGAGGTTAGAAATATTTTCTAAAATTTTCCAGAATTTTTCTAGAATTTTAAGGATTTTATTTTAGTTTTTTTTTGCCTTAGAATGATTTTAAAATCATTTTCTGATAATAAAAACCCAGTAATACACATTCAACAGTGGGGGGCCCATCCGTCAGCCAGTCAGCGGCGTGGTGGCAGTCCCACCTGTCAGTCAGCTAATGCTGACTGTGCTTTTGGTTCGAAGTCGGCTCCTAAACTGACTTAGAGTCGGCTTAAGCCAAGCATCCTGGCCATCTGGCCGTCCGCTTAAGAGCGGGGCCGCCAGGATGCTGACACGTGGCACCAGCCACGGCTTCAAACCGACTCGAGCCGCATCACCCCCTCTTTATATATATATATTAAGTTCTTTTAATCCGAAAACCCTAAAAACCTTCTGCCGACTTTTGGAGTTTGATTCTAAGGAGACCCTGATTTCCCGAGGAGATTGCCGTCAGCCCTGACCTCGGATTCATGCACCTTTTTTTTGTTGGATTCATATCGAGGTAAACTTTCTGAATTTGAAATTTATTTTCATCAAATCCAAACCTTAATTTCTGTCAAATTCGTAGAGTATTAGTTGTCCGAAACTTGACACGATTTTGATATTTTGAGATTCCGGGAGAACCAGAAACCAAAATCATGAACCGTTTGAAGTTTTGGAAAGCTAACACAGAGATATATGACGTATATTTTTTCTAGAAATTATTTTGTTCATCTATTATTTTATTTATTTTGTTGAACTCAGAATTGATCGGTTGATCACCGTTTTGGTCATGATTAGCCATAACGGCAATATCTTTTGACCAAAATATGATTTTGCGGCACAGTTGATTCCAGCGCACTCGTGGTGCCGAAATATACCAAGGTTCACTTTCAAAATCTAGAGTTAATAATGTTTGACTAGATAGTCAACGGTACGCCTCGATTTGTGTGCCATGGTTTCCAAAAATTGGAAATATGACTTTTGATGGCCAAACTTGCATGTTTAGATTATTATCAGGTTAAATGATGTTTTTAAGTAATTTATTCTAGAATTAATTATTATTAGATTAGTAACCCAACTAGCCATTATTCCATGAATTTAGAACTAGAATATTAGAATTGACTTATGGTTTTCGTGCACGATTCATGGTACGATATGTGTTATAGGTTGACAGCTTCTAGATCGGCATTCCCCTCATCCTGTACTTATGACTATGGTTTGTTCAAGGATTCAGGCAAGTACATTATTTCATTTATGTTTTAGTTTATTATAATGTTTACCCTATCATTTTCTTGTTGATATCCCGTAGAGTCATTGTTTGATATTCCATTGAGACACGATTGTGACACCGTAGTTATCGTATCCTTCTTGGTGTATCATTGACCGTTATTGATTGTTAGAGAGTCAGGAGGGGAAATACTCAGTAAGTACGTGAACAAACCCAAACATTTTGATTATGTATAGCTAAGTCGTACACCCACGTAAGAGTTAGCTGTACCCTTTTATTGTGGATAGCCATCGTATGATGTGCCAAGTAGCTCAGTCGTTCACGTATTAAAAGGTATTTCACACACACATAGTTGTTCCTATTATTCCTTTATAGTTTATACCTTGCTAGTTCATATCTTGCCAGTTCATATTTTATTAGATCATATCTTGTTAGATCACATCTTGCTAGTTTACATTTTGTCAGTTCATATCTTATTAGATCATACCATGGTAGTTACACTCTGCTAGTTCATATCTTAATAGTTTATACCTTGCTAGTACTAGTTCTTTATATACTCTTTGCCATCATCGTTTCTCGTTGTTCTAACTTATTTTGGACTAAAACATTAATTGCAATATGGTTGTACTCTACTCTTTTCTTGATTGGATCATTGTTATAGGTGAGGACGAGTATCGCTAGCACCTTATGTTATGGACCAGCAGTGGGTAGTACTGACGTTGTTGGTACCGAGACTTAGTAACCATGATCGATCTCTGGAGGGATCTAGATTTACCTTTATGCATGCTTTAGTTTATTTTCTTAGATGGACCGGATTTGTTCCCGGATGGACCTTATTTTATTGTTATGGATTTTAGTCTCTTTGTTATTGGATTTGGATATTATTATTTTATTATCTATCATACTCTTATTTCCTTGGTTTGTGTCATTGCTAAGTATGATTTGTATTTGTGTTCTATTATATCTGTGGAGGATGTCATTGTGTGTACTAGACAGCGTTCTGCCATCGATACCGCAGCGTAGGCTGGACTTAGATACGAACTCGTACTCGATTATCCGGAAGCGGGTCGTGACCAGTTTTTATGGTGGCCCATGTAGGTCCGTTTTACTGCGAACTCGTGGTAGTACTTAAGTTAGTCATACTACTGCGGGCCTACGAATAGGATTAGATTTTAAGGACATCCTTTACATGTTTGATTATTGATCTCTACCTTTGACTTTAACTTTTTGATTTGCATCCTGCTTGAATCTTTCCGCCGTTTAATGCTTTTCTTTTATTGCAGCTAATGGATTCTCAAGATAAGAATATCGCTCCCCTGAATACCCCATCAAGTGTAGGCGGATCTTCTACAGACGGAACCCCACCAATACACGGAGGTCAGTTCACTTATCTGGATGAGATGTCACAGCCGCAGAACTCGAGGTTTCGTCGAGACGACATTCCACCACCTCCCCAGTTTCCTCTGCCTACTCCGCTACTAGCACCAGTCCTTCTACCAGTACCAGTTTAGCACCCAGCACCTGTCCGGCCTCCAGCACCTGCACTGGACAATGCTACGCTCCTTAGGATCTTCTAGCAGCTTATTACCTCCCAGACGCAGCAGGCCGACATCTTTCGTGATACCTTGAGGGAGGCTCTTCAGATTAGAGATGCTTCTCCGCTGCGCCCCAGAAGTTCCAAAAATTTCATGGACCTTAGGCCCAGGGAATTCAAAGGGACGAAAGGGATCCTCTACGCAGATGATTGGTTAGAAAACGTAGACTGAAATCTCCGGATGGCTCAAATTCCTGAAGACAAGAAGGTCGAGACAGCTAGCATGCAGCTTTATGACATCGCCTATACGTGGTATAGAGACGAGCCTCGATTCACCGTGCCAGATATAACTTGAAAAGAATTCAAAGAGCTGTTCAAGACAAAGTTATACCCCGACATGGCTAGCGAGGAGTTAGAAAACGAGTTTGAGAGCCTAGAGCAGTGCGACCGTTCTATCGATGAGTACACCACAGAGTTCTCCCGCCTCAGTCGCTTCGCAGATACCTTGACCCCTGCAGCCAAAGCTAAGAAATTTAGAAAAGGTCTTTCACATGAAATTCGTATAGCCATCACCACTAGCCAGGCCACAACATATGAAAGAATCTTGAAAGTTGCACAGGACATAGAGAAGGAGCTAAAGTGCAAGCAGAAGAGAGATAGAGACGCAAATGGAGGACGTAACAACCAATTGGGATAGGCAAAATGTCTCAATATTCTGGAGAAGACTTCACCCTAGCACTATCACCTGCAGCCTCGTTTCCTGCAGCAGCAAAATCAGATCCCGTCGATTATTACATGCTCATACTGTCGAAGACCAGGCTATCATTTTGATGTGTTTTGCAAAAGATTAGGACAATGCTTATAGTGTGGATCGACTACGCACCAAGTGAGAGTTTGCCCAACAACATTTACTCGTCAATACCCAGCACATGCTCATGGAGGACCAGGAGGATAGCAACAATGACAAGATCAAGCACTTGTAGCTGTGACTCGACCTGAAGGTATATATAGTTAAATAGGTTTCCTTAAAGGCTTTCCATAGTTATAGTTACCATGCATGTTTGGTTAATGCTAGATTAGTAATCTTAGATTTTTAAACCTTTCCATAACATAGACTAGAAATTATTATAGAGTTTGCCTGTAGAAGTTACTTAGTATGACATGTTGATTTTTGAGGACAAAAATATTTTTAAGGGGGATAGTATGTGGCATCTGCCACCCCGATTATAATTTAGTGATTTTTTTTTTCATTTTATTTGATTAGTTTATATTTAATTTTCTATGATCATATGAGTTGTGACTAAGCCCATAGGTGATTCAGGACCATCTTGTGGTCACGTGACTTTTAGATAGGGTCTATAAGCAATCTATAGCTGTATTATATTTTATTATGATTTTTAGACATTTTTATATATTTTTAAATATTTATTCTATAAAGATTTATATTTATGAATGACTTTCATGTTTTATTATAAGGTTATTTGAGACTATTTTAAGGCAAAGTATTTTTATTTTCACTCTAGGAGGTTAGAAATATTTTCTCTAATTTTCCAGAATTTTATTTTGGAATTTTTAGGATTTTATTTGAGTTTTTTTTGGCCTTAGAATGATTTTTAAATGATTTTCTGATAATAAAACCCAGTAATACCCAATCAGCAGTGGGGGGACCCACCCACCAGCCAGTCAGCGGCGTGGTGGTAGGCCCACCCGTCAGTCAGCTAATGCTGACTGTGCTTTTGGTGGGGAGTCGGCTCCCAAACCGACTCAGAGTCGGCTTAAGCCAAGCATCCTGGCCATCTGGCCGTCCGCTTAAGAGCGGGGTTGCCAGGATACTGACACATGGCACCAGCCACGACTTCAAACCGACTCGAGCTGCAGCTCCCCCTCTTTATATATATATTAAGTTCTTTCAATCCAAAAACCCTAAAAACCTTCTGCCAACTTTTGGAGTTTGATTCCAAGGAGACCCTGATTTCCCGAGGAGATTGCCGTCAGCCCCGACCTCGGATTCGCGCGCCATTTTTTTGTTGGATTCGTATCGAGGTAACTTTCTGAATTTATAGTTTATTTTCATCAAATCTAAACCTTAATTTCTGTAAAATTTGTAGAGTATTAGTTGTCCGAAACTTGACACGGTTTTGATATTTTCGAGATTCCGGGAGAACCAGAAATCATGAACCGTTTGAAGTTTCGGATAGCTACCACAGAGGACGACATATATTTTTTTCCAAAAATTATTTCATTCATCACCGTTTTGGTCACGATTAGCTATAACGGTAATATCTTTTGACCAAAACATGATTTTGTGGCACGATTGATTCCAACGCACTCGTGGGGCTGAAATATACCAAGGTGCACTTTCAAAATTTAGAGTTAATGATGTTTGACTAGATAGTCAACGACACGCTTCGATTTATGTGCCATGGTTTCCAAAAATTGGAAACATGACTTTTGATGGCCAAACTTGCATGTTTAGATTATATTTAGATTATTATCAGGTTAAATAATGTTTTTAAGTAATTTATTCCAGAATTAATTACTATTAGATTAGTAACCCAACTAGCCACTATTCCATGAATTTAGAACTAGAACATTATAATTAACTTGTGGTTTTCGTGCATGGTTCATGGTACGATATGTGTTATAGATTGACAGCTTCTAGATCGACATTCCCCTCATCCTCTACTTGTGACTACGGTTTGTGCAAGGATTCAGGCAAGTACCGTACTGCATTTATGTTTTAGTTCATTATAACGTTTACCCTATCGTTTTCTTGTTTGATATCCCGTAGAGTCATTGTTTGATATTCCATTGAGACTCGATTGTGACACCATAGTTATCGTATCCTTCTTAGTGTATCATTGATCGTTATTGATTGTTAGAGAGTCGGGAGGGGAAATACTCAGTACGTACGTGAACAAACCTAAATATTTTGATTGTGGATAACTAAGTCGTACACCCACGTATGAGTTAGCCATACCCTTTTATTGTGGATAGCCATCGTATGATGTACCGTATTAGCCCAGCCGTTCATGTATTAAAAGGTATTTCACACACACATAGTTGTTCCTATTATTCCTTTATAGTTTACACCTTGCTAGTTCACATCTTGCCAGTTCATATTTTATTAGATCATATCTTGTTAGATCATATCTTGCTAGTTTATATTTTGCTAGTTCATATCTTATTGGATCATACCTTACTAGTTACACTCTGCTAGTTCATATCTTGATAGTTCATACCTTGCTAGTACTAGTTCTTTATATACTCTTTTCCATCATCGTTTCTCGTTGTTCTAACTTATTTTGGACTAACAACATTAATTGCAATATGGTTGTACTCTGCTCCTTTCCTGACTGAATCGTTGTTATAGGTGAGGACAAGTATACGAGTATCGCTAGCACCTCATGTTATGGACCAGTAGTGGGTACTGCTGACGTTGTTGGTTCCGAGACTCAGGAGCCATGATCGATCTTTGGAGGGATCTAGATTTACCTTTATGCATGCTTTAGTTTATTTTCTTAGATGGACCGAATTTGTTTCCGGATGGACCATATTTTATTGTTATAGATTTTAGTCTCTTTGTTATTGGATTTGGATATTATTATTTTATTATCTATCATACTCGTATTTCCTTGGTTTGTGTCATTGCTGTCACCCTCACTTTTCCAAGATAGGGGTAAAATGGTAATTTTCCATTTTTTAATATTTTGGGAATTTTATTTCATGAATGTTAATATTTAATGATTATAGGAGTCGGGTTCGAATTTCATCTCATTCCGACTTAATTCGGGACTCCGGTGAATTTTGACTTGAGTTGTGTTTAACACATTAATTAGCCATGGCCCACCAAACATAACATTTAGGTCTAGGAGTTTGGACTAATCCCACATGAGTGTTTAGGCCTAAATATAATTTTTATTTAGTCTAAACTAACCCCCTAAACCCTAATAGGAAATAAATTTTCATTTAGAATAAAGGAGGGGCAAACTTGTAATTTGCCATGGGCCCAAACCCTTCCTTATAGGGCCGGCCACCACCCTACCTCTTTCTTCCATTCACTTCAAAATTTCTTCATCTCCTTCTTCTCCAAGTCTTTTTCAAAGAGAAAGAAAAAAAATCCTTAGAAATCATCTCCAAATAAAGCTTTTCTTCCCATTTTTCTTCCATTAAACTCTCCCTCTATCCCAAGTGGAGCTTCTACAAGCTTTTGGGAGCAAGAAGTGAAGAGTTGTGTCCTAAACAATTTATTTCGTGTCGGAGCCGTGTCGGAGGATTTTAATTGGGATCCATCTTCCAATAGGTACAACCTATCCTCTATTCCATTCTTTTCATCATATAAATTAGTTTGGACCAAGTAGGATTGATTTCCATGGTTGTGTCCCTATTCGTGTCAAGTTTGAGTTCAATTGGTGTGTCCTAGGAGGAGTTTTGGTTTGTGGTTGTGTCCTAGAGTTTCCCCCAATTTGGACACCCCTAGAATATAGGTTTGGCCTCTAAGTGGTTTAGGTACTTTAAACTTCATTTTGTATTAGTGTTATGTGGAGTATTATTCATATTTAGTGTGTATGTGTGTGTGTATGTGTTCATATATATATTTATATATATATGAACAATATATATATATATATATATATATATATTTTTTTATATATATATGTGTGTGTGTGTGTGTGTGTGTGTGTGTGTGTGTGTGTGTGTGTGTGTGTGTGTGTTTATATATATGTGTGTGTGTCTCTATATATGTTAGTATATATGTGTGTGTTTATATATATAGAAGAGGGGGAAGAATGAGAGATTGTATTAGTGAGTTTTATATATAGAGAGAGAATTAGAGATGAGTTTAGAGAGGGAATTAGAAGAGAAGAATAGGGGAGAATAGAGGAGAAAAGAGGGTGAGAAGAGGGGAAGAGGAAGAGTAAGAGCAGCATCAGCGGGGGGGGAGGGGGGGGGGGGGGGCTAGGGGCTGCTCCCCCCCCCTAAACAGCATGAGCAATAGTAGGAATAGCAGCAGCAGCACAGCAGCAGTAGCACCCACCCATAGCCCCAATTAACCCCCATAAACCAACGTATTTATACCTATATATATACATATATATCCTCATATGTATGACTATATATACACCTATTTATACCTACTAAATTAGCCCCTAAACTAGTCCTAAGTGAGAGTTGAAAAGTGAGTTTTGAGTGGTTGTGTGAGGGCAAGTGAAGGGGGATTTTGAGATACGTGAGTCGGAATGTATCAAAACTTGAATAGGACTTAGCTAATATAAAATAGAGTTTGTGGGTAGGCTCCTAAGTTAAGGTCAGGGTTTCGTTTGGGATTAGGAGGAGGGCATCCCACGAATACCATTGAGTATCCTACGATACTCAAGATAATGGGTATTCAAATAACATGGACCGTAAGATGGACTGGATGTCCACCTTACCTAGAGAACTTGGTAGGTAATGATTGTATAGGCTAGTAACCTACTACCCTAGGAAGCCGGGAGTGAAACTCCCAAGGGAAAGCCACTTGGCTTTAAAGTTAGAGTGGTTTAAGGGTATGTATATATAAAGGGTAATCGGATAATTTTAAGATACGGGATACGGGTAGTCGGTTTGACTTGAAACTTAGGTAAGTTGTTAGGTACACCCTACAAATGTCATTTTTGAACCAATTTTGGCTCGGTTGACCCAGAGTTGACTTTTTACCCAAAAGTCAACAATGAGTCAACCCTTTGTCTAAATTTGACCAAATCCAAACTAGAGTTGACCAGTTGACCAAAAGTCAACTGTTAGTCAACAATTGACCAGATTGACCTAGGGTTGACCTAGAGTTGACCAGATTTGACCAGGGTTGACCAGTTGACTAAAAGTCAACTGTAAGTCAACTCTTGACCCCGTTTAACTTGCTTTGACTTATTTTGTCTTGCTATGACTGGTATGACCTAGAGTTGACTTAGTTTGACTTAGATTGACTTAACATGACTTAGTTTGACTTAGATTGACTTGACATGACTTAGTTTGTCTTAGATTGACTTGACAGGACTTAGTGTGACTCAGTGTGACCTAGTTTGACCTAGATTTATATCATTCATTAGAAATCATTCATACTTTATTAAACCTAAATTAACATGCAATATCTCATCTTTATGTCTTTGATTATCACTCTGAGCATTGATATACCCTACAGCTCAGGACAGCAGGCGAGTGCATTCACTGATAGTTTTTATTGTCTTGATATCTGCTATATCCGATTCAGTTGTAGTGTCTTACTCGATTTTCAGTCACGATAGATCACGGACTAGTATATGTTGGATCACGACATGAGATGTTGTTCCTAGATTTTTTGGGTATATTGGTACATTTCCTGTCTTGTTCCCTGTACTTGTATAGACACCGATTTCTTAGGGGACTTGCTACCCTCTTATGGAATCAAGTGCTATGATGTGTCATGTCCAGATCCATTGTACTATTCAGGAATAGGGAATTATTAGGGGCTATATGATCCAAGCCACCCTGTCACTATATTCTTGTGCTCGCGCCACTCTCCCTACACGTAGGGTGTAGCGAGATCCTATTTTCCTTGTGTTTGCTATCCAGGTTGGCCGGCATGACCCTTCCCAGATTTTCTTATGATTGTTGGGCCAAGTGGATAGTCTGCCCTATAACATATCCCAAGCCGATCACATAATGCTCTAATAATTCAAGGCATATTTTATATTTACTTATCTTATCTTATATCCTGCTCTGTTCTATATTCAATATTTTCTCACCATGCTATGATATTCAGTTACTCACATGTTCTACATGCCTTTACGTTGTACCTTGATTAGAGACTAAGTTCTGCTCGGGAGAAGGGTTACAACCCCGGTCCTTGTTTGGTTTAAGGGTTGTAACTCAACTTTCGAACGGTTCCCAAGTCTTCCTATATCTTTGTCTTGTATTTTATTATACTGTCTCTTATAGAATTTGTCAATTCACGTGGAACTGCTGTTAGTGCTTGTACTTGCTTATTTTCCTGACAGGATATCGTTGATATATATTACAGATAATTTTGAGACAGACTGCTCGACCTATTATGGGCTCGAGTTAGATGGAGTAGTCCAGGACCGTGGCCTGATAGTAGAGCCACTAGACTTTGTTCTTCCAGAGTAGTGTAGATTAGTTGGATTTGCCTGGACTGCGATCCAGCTAGTACTATCAGACTGTAGCTTCTATGTTATATTTTGTGACCCTGTGATGTTGTGTATATATCTGGGCTTATGTTGGATCTTGGACTTATTTCCTTTTCATCTATCATATATTTCCTTTTGTGCTATCTACCTTAGTTTTATTCTGTGATTGAGACTGTATTGCTATGTCACCTCCACTCGGAGTATATATACTGTACAGGTACCTTTATACTGTTAGTCGTAGTATTTACAAACGTTATATACAATATTCTATCGCCGATACTGCGGCGTAGGCTGGACGTACCCACGTGTTCGTGCCCCTCATAAGGGTACGGGTCGTGACACATTTTTGTGGTGGCCTACGCAGGTCAGTATCGCAATTAGTGCGATCTCGTAATGGTGCTCGACTTAGAGTACTAATTACGAGCCATCAATTAGGACGTAGGACCTAGGATATGATAGGAGTTTCTCAATCACACATAGTAAAATTTTCGATCTTTTGATTATCATGATTATTCTCCTTGTATTAAATTAACTGTCCTTTTTTGATAATATCTTCTCATGTGCCATATTGATCTTTTGTCTCAATTCGTCACCAGGATGACGAAGATGCACCCGCAGGCCACTGGATCGAGTAGCTTGCACGAGAGATCTGACCAGGCTGAGGAGGAGGTTCAGGAGACTGCCTTCAGTGTTTCTACTATCCCAGAGGCCGTGGCAGTTGCACAGGGAGGTCTACCACCTCCATCCCAGAGGGTTTCGGTCGTCGCTCCAGAGATGCTACCGCCACCTTCTCCAATACCGACGGATACACACCATATGTTCCTTCTCCTTCAACAGATGATGGAGACTCAGCGAGCCCAGGCAGCGGTGTCGCAGTGCCTGACGGAGGCATCACACCTTCAGATTGAGATGTTGAGGCAGAGCATGGAGAACTCGCATCAGCTTGCACTGGCAGTCGTGGAGAGAGTGGCACCGGGTACGGTGTAGGGCCCTACTGGCCAGCAGCCGTACCAACAGCAGTATAGGCTAGAGATAGTATTAGACTTTAGAAAGATGAGCTCCAGGGACTTCACTGGCACGGAGGGCATCCTTTATGCAGACGATTGGCTAGAGGACGTGCAGCGGAGTATGGAGCTGGCAGAGCTTCCTAGAGGACTTTGGGTTTCAGCCGTAGCCAGCCGATTCTTCAACATCGTGCTGACATGGTACCGTACAGATCCTTGTGCGTCGGTGAGATGGCTGACATAGGAAAACTTCTGGGGGCTCTTCAAGGAGAAGTTCTTCCCGGACGTGGCTCTTACAGAATTGGAGGGCCAATTTGTGGGTCTAGTGCAGGAGAACTCGTCGGTGGACGAGTATGCAGCAGAGTTCTTCCGCCTTAGCAGGTTCGCTCCCTATCTGATCGAGGATGAGGGACAGAAGGCTCGTAAGTTTCGTAGGGGACTTATTCATGCAGTGCGCACCCGCACCTCGGGTTGCCGTGATGCGATGTTCAATTAGATATTGATGGACGCACAGATTGCAGAGGAGGACTTCGTCCTCAAGCCGAAGAGGCGGTGATACCATGAGGAAGAGTTCCAGTATGGGACCGGCCAAGCGCCCCTACTTTCAGCATCAGTAGAGGCCATTTCAGCAGCAGCCACTATTACAGATTCAGCAGGCACCAGCACGTGTCCAGCAGCACCAGGGACAGGGCCAGAGACCGGCTACTCCGTACGGCTTCTCCGGGAAGCCGGGGCACACCAAGGAGTCCTGTAGGAAGAGGCTGGGCGTCTGTCTATACCATGTGGCGCCCGATCACCAGCTGAAGGATTACCGCTTTCGTGGAGTCCGAGGAGGCCAGGACAGGGTGTAACATGCTAGAGGACCAGCAGTTCAGCAGAGACGTCCTCAACTTCAGACCCAGCAGCAGCGCTTTATACAGCACCAGAAGGGAGCACCTCCGGGCAGGGTGTTCGCCTTGACAGCAGAGGAAGAGGTAGAGCCAGTAGGAGATGTTGTAGCAGGTCATGTTCTCCTCGATTCTTTTTCTGCTTTCGCCTTATTTGACTCTGGTGCCACTCATAGTTTTGTGTATGTTTCCTTTACTCTGTGACACAACATTATTGCTGAGTATATGGGTAGGACTTGCAAGATTATGACCGGGGGAGGCATTATCCTGGTTAATAATATTTGCAAGGGGCGGAGAGTCACCCTGGGAGGCCGGGACTTGAGTACGTGTCTGCTCGTAATGCCCCTTCCGAGGTACGATATGGTACTCGGTATGGATTGGTTGAGCATACACCATGCTAGTATTGATTGTAGAGGAGGAAGAGTTCTTTTTAGGCCGCCTAGAGAGCCAGAGATCGAGTTTGCTCGAGGAGCAGCGGACCGGAGGCTGGATTCTGTGGAGCTTTGTTGGCGGGACAGGACTTGCCACATCCGTTGATAGCTGAGTTCTCGGATGTCTTTCCCAAGGAGTTACCTGGGATGCCGCCAGACAGGGATATTGAGTTCTCTATAGACTTGGTGCCGGGCGTCGAGCCTATTTCACAACACGTCTATAGGGTCAACAACAGCGAGTTGATAGAGCTGAAGAAGTAAGTCGATGAGCTGCAGGACAAGGGGTTTATCAGATCTAGTTCTTCATCTCGGGGAGTGCCAGTCCTATTTGTGCCGAAGAAGGACGGTACGGCCCGCATGTGCATTGATTACCGGGCGCTCAACAATCTCACTATCAAGAATAGATACCCTTTGCCAAGGATCGACGATTTGTTCAATCAGCTGAGTGGGGCGAAGGTATTTTCGAAGATAGACTTGAGGTTCGGGTATCACCAGCTGAAGGTGAGGCGGATGACATTCCGAAGACGGCATTTCGGACTCGGTACGGCCAGTACGAGTTTACAGTGATGCCATTCGAGTTGACCAATGCTCCAGCGGTGTTCATAAACTTGATGAATAAGGTATTCCATCAGTACCTTGACAAGTTCATGGTGGTCTTCATAGATGATATCTTGATCTATTCGAAGACGCAGGAGGATCATGAGGAGCGCTTGAGAGTTGTATTAGAGACTCTGAGGAGGAAGCAACTCTACAGGAAGCTTTCGAAGTGCGAGTTCTTCTTTGACCAGGTCGAGTTCTTAGGTCATATTGTGACCGAGCACGGGATCTCAGTGGACAAGAGGAAGATTTCAGTAGTTGAGTCTTGGTCTACGCCCAGTTCAGTTGCCGAGGTTCGGAGCTTTCTGGGTTTGGCTGGCTATTATCGGAAGTTCGTCCAGGACTTCTCGCGGATTGCAGAGGCGATAACTAGACTCACCAGGAAGGATGTGGAGTTCGTCTGGACTGATGAGTGTCAGGCTGCATTCGATGAGCTGAAGAAGAGGTTGACCTCAGTTCCGATCTTGACTTTGCCATCTGGGTCAGGTGGGTTCTCGATCTACAACGATGCTTCAGAGAAGGGCTTGGGTTGTGTTCTTCAGCAGCACGGGAAGGTGATTGCCTATGCATCTAGGCAGTTACGTCCTCATGAGAAGAACTATCCTACTCATGATCTGGAGTTGGCCACGGTTATTTTTGCTTTGAAGTTATGGAAGCATTACCTGTACGGAGAGCGAGTTGAGATCTTCACAGATCACAAGAGCTTGGAGTACGTGTTCACTCAGAAGGAGCTGAACATACGGCAGAGGCGGTGGTTAGAGCTGATAAAGGACTTCGATATATCACTGCAGTACCATCTGGGGAAGGCCAACGTAGTTGCAGATGCCTTGAACAGGTATCCAGTAGCTGTGTTCTTGACGACAGATCGTCATCTTTTGGCCGACCTGGATAGTTTGGGTATCAAGGTCATCATTCCGGGCGTAGAGATCCAGATATGGGGTTTGCAGATTTAGTCTGAGCTGATGGATAGAGTCAGGTCAGCACAGTATGATGATGTTGCCCTGAGGAGCATCAGGGAGCAGGTGCGGACGGGTTTGCTCGACGATTTCTCTTTAGCCGAAGATGGGTCGTTGCGACACGGTACTAGGTTGTGCGTTCCGTGTGGAGAGCTTCGGAAGGAGGTTCTTCAGGAGGTGCATCGCTCTCAGTATTTTATGCATCCTGGAGCCAACAAGATGTATAGGGACCTGAGAGAGCACGTGTGGTGGTATGGCATGAAGCACGAGGTAGCTCAGTTTGTAACTCGTTGCCTTGTGTGTCAGCAGGTGAAGGCCGAGAGACAGAGACTAGGTGGATTGCTACAGCCGCTACCTATTCCCGAGTGGAAGTGGGAGCACATCACCATGGACTTTGTATCTGGACTTCCACGATCGCCAAGAGGGAAAGACGCGGTTTTGTTAGCCCAATAATTATATCATGTTTTTGAATATGGCTAATCAATTAAGTTTAACATAATGACGTCACTAATATTCATGTAATCACTATCATGTTGCTACCTAAACTTAGCATTGTCCTAAATATTCTATATCATATTGCTATGCTTATATCATACTGTATCATATTGTTTTGTTCGTCTAACATGTACTTGCAGACAAACAGTAAGTATGATCAAACCAGGACATATGAAATGAACAATATTTGATGGTCCAAAGATGGCGTTATATAAGAAGATTTCTCTGAACCGCCCAACGACCTATCCGGGGCCTCGCATCGGGGGTTCTGCTGCCCGGTCAGCGGACAGGGGTCGAGGAGGCAGCGCCCCCCGTCAGGGGTTCGGGGACGAAGCCCTCGAAAGGTATTCAGATTTTCAGATCTGTTTATCTTTGGACGATTGCCGTCAAGGAAAAATATATCTTCAATGTCTGGAAAAAGACGTCATCAAAAGGGCTATTGGTTTTCATATTTATTCTGTATTTTTCCTTTTATTGAGTCTAGGAAAAATATGAGATTAATCGGATCGGTACTGGCTTTGGTTTTTCTCAGTCCACAAACAAAAATAAGCCTACCTACGTATCCCAAAAATCTATAATTCCAAAAGGCCCCAAACCTATGCAAATTTGGTTTATTCCTTACTGTTCTGAACCAGCAGAACTCTGACAGAACTCTGACCGAGTTCGGTCCGAGTTCGGCCTGTTTAAATTCAAATATTTGTTGCCTCCAAATCTGCATGCAACGTTCGTATGCGAAATCCTAGCATCCGAACTCTGCCCGAACTCTGCCCGAGTTCGGTCTCCCAAAAATACTATAAATAGAGTTGAGATTACCATTCATTTCAACAATCTAATTTCATCTTTTCTCTTCTCTATCTAAAGTGTTCTGAGCTTTTACTTTCATATCTAAGCCTTTACGACTCTTAGCCAAGCCAGTACAGTTTCTGTTTAATCTAGATTTTGGTGTTGAAGAGTTGTATCGAAATTGTATTCAGAAAACATTCCAGTTTTCCAATTGCCTTCTGGAGCCGGTCGTGCGCTCGTCACCAAGCACGGTATTGTGAAGTCGATCGTGCACTTGTTACCAAGCACGGTGTTGTAAGAGTTGCAAGCACTCAGTTAAAGCTTGTGTCATAGTGGATTAATATCGAGCAAGAGTACTCAAGACTGGATTAGTCCTCTCAGAGGGATACCAGTATACATCGCTGTGTCACTGAGTTTGATCTCTCTATCGCTTGCGGCATTTATTTACTGTCTCCTATTTACTGCCATAGTTATTACTTAATATTTTTAATTGGTGATTATTTTTCCACTGCACACGTACATACTCTATTCACCCCCCTCTAGAGGTGCTCAACGGTCCTACAGGTTTGGGTCATCATTGATAGATTGACCAAATCGGCCCACTTTTTGCCTTTCAAAGTGGGTTTGTCTACGGAGAGGCTGGCAGAGCTGTATGTTCGTCAAATCGTGAGATTGCACGAAGTTTCGGTGGGCATAGTTTCAGACCGGGATAGTCGTTTCACTTTCCACTTCTGAAGGAGTTTACAAACTAGCTTGGGCACCTCGTTAAAGTTTAGTACCACTTATCATCCCAGACAGACGGGCAGTCAGAGAGGACTATTCAGACTTTGGAGGATATGCTTCGTACATGTGTGCTTGATCTCGGGGGTTCTTGGGAGGACCATCTTCACCTAGTAGAGTTTGCTTACAACAACAGCTACCAGCCCAGTATAGAGATGTCGCCATTCGAGGCTCTATATGGACGGAGATGCCGTACTCCTTTGTCTTGGGACGATGTCGGCGAAAGGGCACTTCTTGGGCCGGAGATGGTTGTGGATGCGGCCGAGAAGGTCAGGTTGATTAGAGACAGATTTCGGGTGGCTCAGGATAGGCAGCGGCATTGGGCCGATAGTCACCGGAGACCGTTAGAGTTCGAGGTTAGTTTCAGTTTCCTGTCGTGTTTGTTTGTGATTGTTTGTTTAGTTATGTGCTGAGTTTTGTCTTATGTCTAGGCTGGTGACATGGTGTTTCTGAGGATATCCCCGACACGTGGCACGATTTGCATTGGCGACGGTGGGAAGCTTAGTCCGTGCTACATCGGACCTTTCACCATCATAGAGAGGATCGGTGCAGTAGCCTACCGACTGGACTTGCCGCCTAGGCTCGAGGGAGTGCACAACGTGTTCCATGTATCTCAGCTAAGGCGGTATATGGCAGATCCTAGCCATGTATTGGACCATTCAGCGATACAGGTGGGACCTACTCTCAGCTATCCGGAATAGCCAGTGGAGATTCTGGATCGCAGGGAGAAGGTACTCCGGAACCAGGTCATACCCTTGGTTCGGGTTGCATGGAGACATCACTCTCCCAGTGAGTCCACCTGGGAGAGGGAGGACGACATGCGGGAGCGTTTCCCTTATCTTTTCGTGCCCTGAGGTATAAATCCATTTCTTTATTTTTATTTTCTGTTTGTAATTCCTGTGTTTGTTGTCTTCAATTTCGAGGACAAATTTTTTTTAAGGTGGATGGACTTGTCACCCTCACTTTTCCAAGATAGGGGTAAAATGGTAATTTTCTATTTTTGAATATTTTAGAAATTTTATTTCATGAATGTTAATATTTAATGATTATAGGTGTCGGGTTCGAATTTCATCGCATTCCGACTTAATTCGGGACTCCGAGGAATTTTGACTTTAGTTGTGCTTAACACATTAATTAGCCATGGCCCACTAAACTTAACATTTAGGTCTAGGAGTTTGGACTAATCCCACATGAGTGTTTAGTCCTAAATATGGTTTTTATTTAGTCTAAACTAACCCCCAAAACCCTAATAGGAATTAAACTTTCTTTTAGAATAAATGAGGGGCAAACTTGTAATTTGCCATGGACCCAAACCCTTCCTTATAGGGCCGGCCACCACCCTCCCTTTTTCTTCCATTCACTTCAAATTTTCTTCATCTCCTTCTTCTCCAAGTCTTTTTCAAAGAGAAAGAAAAGGAAATCCTTAGAAATCATCTCCAAATTAAGCTTTTCTTTCCATTTTTCTTCCATCAAACTCTCCCTCTATCCCAAGTGGAGCTTCTACAAGCTTTTGGGAGCAAGAAGTGAAGAGTTGTCCTAAACAATTCATTTCGTGTCGGAGCCGTGTCGGAGGATTTTAATTGGGATCCATCTTCCAATAGGTACAACCTATCCTCTATTCCATTCTTTTCATCATATAAATTAGTTTGGACCAAGTAGGATTGATTTCCATGGTTGTGTCCCTATTCGTGTCAAGTTTGAGTCCAATTGGTGTGTCCTAGGAGGAGTTTTGGTTTGTGGTTATGTCCTAGAGTTTTCCCCCAATTTGGACACCCCTAGAATATAGGTTTGGCCTCTAAGTGGTTTAGGCACTTTAAACTTCATTTTGTATTAGTGTTATGCGGAGTATTATTCATATTTAGTGTGTGTGTGTGTGTGTGTGTGTGTGTGTGTGTGTGTGTGTGTTCATATATATATATATATATTATATATATATATATATGTGTGTGTGTGTGTGTGTGTGTGTGTGTGTGTGTGTGTGTCTATATATATATATATATATATATATATATATATATATATATATATATATATAAAAAAAAATATATATATATATATATATATATATATATATATATATATATATATATTTTTTTTATATATATATATATATATATATAAAATATATATATATGAATGTGTATATATATATATATGTGTGTGTGTGTGTTATATATAAGTGTGTGTCTCTATATATGTTAGTGTGTTTGTGTTTATATATATAGAAGAGGGGGAAGAATGAGAGATTGTATTAGTGAGTTTATATATATATAGAGAGAATTAGAGAGGAAACTAGAGGAGAAGAATAGGGGAGAATACAGGAGAAAATAGGGTGAGAAGAGGGGAAGAGGAAGAGCAAGAGCAGCAGCAGCAAGGGAGGCTAGGGGCTGCTGCCCCCCTAAACAGCAGCAGCAGCAGCTGCCAAAGCAGCAGCACATTAGTAGTAAGAGCAGCAGTAGCACCCCCCATAGCCCCAATTAACCCCCCATAAACCTACATATATATACCTATATATACATATATATACTTATATATATGACTATATATACGCCTATTTATTCCCACTAAATTAGCCCCTAAACTAGTCCTAAGTGAGAGTTGAAAAGTGAGTTTTGAATGAGTGAATGAGTGGTTATGTGAGGGCAAGTGAAGGGGGATTTTGAGATACGTGAGTCAGAACTTATCGAAACTTGAATAGGACTTAGCTAATATAAAATAGAGTTTGTGGGTAGGCTCCTAAGTTAAGGTCGGGGTTTCGTTTGGGATTAGGAGGAGGGTATCCCACGAATACCATTGAGTATCCTACGATACTCAAGATAATGGGTATTCGAATAACATGGACCGTAAGATGGACTGGATGTCCACCTTACCTAGAGAACTTAGTAGGTAATGATTGTATAGGCTAGTATCCTACTACCCTAGGAAGCCGGGAGTGAAACTCCCAAGGGAAAGCCACTTGGCTTTAATATTAGAGTGGTTTAAGGGTATGTATATATAAAGGATAATCGGGTAATTTCAAGATACGGGATACGGGTAGTCGGTTTGACTTGAAACTTAGGCGACTTGTTAGGTACACCCTTCAAATGTTATTTTCGAGCCAATTTTGGCTCGGTTGACCTAGAGTTGACTTTTTACCCAAAAGTCAACAATGAGTCAACCCTTTATCTAAATTTGACCAAATCCAAACTAGAGTTGACCAGTTGACCAAAAGTCAACTGTTGGTCAATAATTGACCAGTTTGACCTAGGGTTGACCTAGAGTTGACCAGGGTTGACCAATTGACTAAAAGTCAACTGTAAGTCAACTCTTGACCTCGTTTGACTTGCTTTGACTTATTTTGTCTTGCTATGACTGGCATGACCTAGAGTTGACTTAGTTTGACTTGACATGACTTAGTTTGACTTAGATTGACTTGACATGACTTAGTTTGACTTAGATTGACTTGACAGGACTTAGTGCGACTCAGTGTGACCTAGTTTGACCTAGATTTTATATCATTCATTAGAAATCATTTGTAACTTTGTTAAACCTAAATTAACATGCAATATCTCATCTTTAGGTCTCTGATTACCACTCTGAGCATTGATATACCCTGCAGCTCAGGACAGCAGGCGAGTATATTCACTGATAATTTTTATTGTCTTGATATCTGCTATATCCGATTCAGTTGTACTGTATTACTCGATTTCCAGTCACGATAGTTCATGGACTAGTATATGTTGGATCACGACATGAGATGTTGTTCCTAGATTTTCTGGATATATTGGTACATTTCCTGTCTTGTTCCCTGTACTTGTATAGACACCGATTTCTAAGGGGACTTGCTACCCTCTTATGGAATCACGTATCATGGTGTGTCATGTCCAGATCCATTGTACTATTCGGGGATGGAGAATTATTAGAGGCTATGTGATCCAAGCCATCCTATCACTATATTCTTGTGCTCGCATCACTCTCCCCACACGTAGGGTGTAGCGAGATCCTATTTTCCTTGTGCTTGCTATCCAGGTTGGCCGGCATGACCCTTCCCAGATTTTCTTGTGATTGTCGGGCCAAGTGGATAGTCTGCCCTGTAACATATCCCAAGCCGATCACATAACGCTCTAATAATTCAAGGCACATTTTATATTTACTTATCTTATCTTATATCCTGCTATGTTCTACATTCAGTATTTTCTCACCATGCTATGATATTCAGTTACTCACATGTTCTACATGCCTTTGCATTGTACCTTGATTGGAGACTAAGTTCTTCTCGGGAGAAGGGTTACAACCCCGGTCCTTGTTTGGTTTAAGGGTTGTAACTCAGCTTCCGAACGGTTTCCAAGTCTTCATATATCTTTATCTTGTATTTTATTATACTGTCTCTTATAGAATTTGTCAATTCACATGAAACTACTGTTAGTGCTTGTACTTGCTCATTTTCCTGACAGGATACCGTTGATATATATTACAGATAATTCTGAGACAGACTGCTCGACCTATTATGGGCTCGAGTTAGATGGAGTAGTCCAGGACCGTGGCCTGATAGTAGAGCCACTAGACTTTGTTCTCCTGGAGTAGTATAGATTAGTTGGGTTTGCCTGGACTGCGATCCAGCTAGTACTATCAGACTGTAGATTCTATTTTATATTTTGTGACCCTGTAATGTTGTGTATATATCTGGGCTTGTGTTGGATCTTGGACTTATTTTCTTTTCATCTATCATATATTTCCTTTTATGCTATCTACCTTAGTTTTATTCTGTGATTGAGACTGTATTGCTATGTCACCTCCACTCAGAGTGTATATACTGTACAGGTACCTTTATACTGTTAGTCGTAGTATTTACAGACGTTATATACAGCATTCTACTGCCGATACTGCGGCGTAAGCTGGATGTACCCACGTGCTCGTGCCCCTCATAAGGGTGCGGTTCGTGACAATTGCTGAGTATGATTTGTATTTGTGTTCTATTGTATCTGTGGAAGATGTTATTGTGTGTACTAGACAGCGTTCTACCGCCAATATCGCGGCGTAGGATGGGCTTGGACACGAACACATACTCGATTATCCGGAAGCGGGTTGTGACAAGCATGAAAGAAAGCTTGGGCACCCGTCTAAAGTTTGGTGTGGCTTATCATCCGTAGACTGACGGGAAGTTAGAGCATACTATTCAGACACTAGAAGATATATTGAAAGCGTGTATGCTTGACTTTGGCGGATCATAGGAAGACCATTTCCATCTAATGGGATTTTCTTACAACAATATCCATCAAGCGAGCATTCAGATGGCTCCATTGGAAGCATTATACAGTAGGAAGTGTTGGTCTCCTGTTTGTTGGAGCAACGTAGTAGAGCGACAGATATTGGGTACCGATTTGGTCGTAAACACAGTAGAGAAGGTGAAGAAGATACAAGACCACCTGCGAGCAGCGCAGGATAGATAGAAGTAGTGGGTAGATTATCATCGTCGAACCTTGGAGTTCAAGAAAGGTGACCATGTCTTCTTAAAGGTATCACCCGCTAGAGGTACGATTCGATTCGCAGGACGTCGCAAGTTGAGTCCAAGATATATTAGTCCTTTCGTTGTCTTGGAACAAGTTGGAGAAGTTGCCTACAAATTTACATTGCTACCGTCACTAGAGGGAGTGCATGACATATTCCATGTGTCCCAACTGAGAAGATGCATAGAAGACAGTAGTCATGTTCTTGATCACTTCGAGATCACCGTAGGACAGAGATTGTCATATCAAGAACAACCAGTAGGGATCTTTGATCGTCGTGTGAAGGTGTTGCGGAATCAATCTATCTTATTGGTTCGTGTAGCATGGAAGCATCACTCGCTAGGAGAGTCTACTTGGGAGTACGAGGATGACATCCGAAATTGCTTTCCTCATTTGTTCAAAAATCAAGGTACTTTTTTCATATGTTAAATTTCCTTTTCCTTCACATTGTATACACCTGGCGTTAGTTTTAATTTCGAGGACAAAATTTTTGTAAGTTGTGTACAATATATACCCCCCTAATTTTATAAAATTTATTATATTTTATTAAGTATTTTAGTATTTTTTTCTTGTTTATTAAATAACTTAATAATTAATTATAGGATTTTTGGTAATAACAAAACTAATAAGTATTTTATATACATGGTGGGTACTTTGCACAAAATTATTTTTACTAAAATATACATTATAAGTGTATTTGAGTTATAGATTTTTTAAAATACATGTTATATATATATATATATATATATATATATATATATATATATATATATATATATATATATATATATATATAAATATATATATATATATATATATATATATATATATATATATATATATATATATCTATATATATATATATATATATATATATTATGTTCTTATATTTTGTTCTTACCAGTTTAATATATATATATATATATATATAATATATATATATATATATATATATATATATATATATATATATATATATATAATATGTATATATAATATATATATATATATATAATTTTTTGTATATATAATATATATATATATATATATATATATATATATATATATATATATATATATTATGTTCTTATATTTTATATATATATATATATATATATATATATATATATATATATATATATATATATATATATATATATTTTATATATATATATATATATATATATA
The DNA here is from genome assembly GCA_029216955.1 of Iris pallida. Taxonomy (NCBI): domain Eukaryota; kingdom Viridiplantae; phylum Streptophyta; class Magnoliopsida; order Asparagales; family Iridaceae; genus Iris; species Iris pallida. The sequence goes on from JANAVB010024199.1 coordinate 794,074, forward strand.
TATATATATATATATTTTTAAGAACATAATATACAAAATATAAGAACATAATATATATTTTTTTAAATTTATGGTATAAGAACATAATATATATATATATATATATATATATATATATATATATATATATATATATATATATATATATATATATATATATATATATATATATATAATAGAGAGATTTATATACATTTCAATTTCTCACGAGACAGTATACACAGGGTATAGTCGAATTTTTGGATGAATTAGAAATCCCTCAAAACCTAACAAAATCATTCAAAATTTGTTCCTATATTGTCCCAAACTCGATTCTCCACTGGATTGCCTTGAAATCCGATTCAAATCAAATTTAAATTCGATTAGAAATCAAATTTAAATATCATGTATAAAACGAACCGGACACGAGCGCAAAGAGGAAAAAGTTTTCTAAAATCCTCTCGAATACTACTGCCCTCGCGCCCAACGCCCCTTCCCGATCGCCTGCATGCCGCCGTCGGCCACCACAACGCCGGAGAGTCACCAAAGCCCGACAGAGAAATAGGGTGTTCTGTTTCAACTCGACCGCCTGGTACTCAAGTTCTTTCCTATTTTTCTTCAATTCTACCTAATCAATTTTCGATATAGAAATTCCTACTTGAAGTCGATATGACCCTCTCCAATCCAAGTAGATATATTTGATTGTAGGAAAGAATCGATAAAAAAAATTGCATTAAACTTGGAAGAAAAATGCTTAAATGAGCCGTTTAAAGGCAGCCGCCATCCCAACTTGGAAGGATGATTCTAGCTAGGTTATTTCAAATTTTCAAAAACTAATTAAAGACATACCTAGACAACATATAGGGCTTCAAAATCCTTTTTACATAAGTCGATTTCATCGACTGTGTGTCGAGAAATCGGTTTTCCAAAAATGACAAAAAATTATTTCAAAACTGTAAAAATTTTAGAAAATTTCTCGATATGGCGTACGCCCCGATAAACCAGGCGATGTGGTCGTGAACCAAAAGCATCGAGAGGTGTTTATTGACTTTGCTGACGTGTGAAAATCGACGGAACTCGATTTCGTTGTGTGTGCGCGATAAAATTGAGGCATATTGGTCGAGATACCTCGTATCGACCTCTTTACAAAATAGTTCATAACTTTGTGCATGTTCATCATCTCGAGACAAAAATTGTGCCACTAGACTCCTGTCATTCATTTAGCCCTGTGAGTCAATTTTGGTCCAATTCTGTGAAGGTCAACCGGAACTATTTTGGCGAGCCCGCGACCCAATCCAACGGACAAACTTGTGCACGGCTCCCCGAAATACAACTTTGTTCATGCGATTAAGTTTGTATCATCAAACCAGACCCATAAACATATAATTTGATGACTTTAGAGACCGTAGATATTGGCATACTTTTCGGTGCAAAGGAGGCCCAACGGGGGATACCATTTTGGCCCAAAATTATGATTTTGCCCCTATATCTAGAATTGGACTTATGGGTAGACGATTGCAGATTTTTTTATACCAAAAATGTTCGTGATATTTATTTCAGCATCCAAGGACGTTTGCGGGAGTTGACTTACATTATTCTTGATCTAAGTTGCTAGATATTGTCATTTGCACACCACCTCCAGGCAAGATACCTTGCCAATATATTATGTTCATTATTTGCTATTTTGTTCTGTTATTTTTATTTAGTCATATATATACTGCATGTTTCTATTATACCGAGCATCCAAGTCATACTTGTGTGCGAGCGACTACATTAGTCATTTTATTTTTTTTTATTTTTGTATTGACCTAGTACTAGATGACTACCCATTGAGGTACGATATCGTTATATCTCCTATGGCCTTGACACTTGCTTTATCACGAGTTGTGAGTCACACGTAGGACACGGACTTGCGTGGTCGGCTAGCCACCAATACATATGAGATGTGCGACAGTTAGGGAATAATTGCCAATAGAATTGCATGATTAGTGGACTTGGCAGTTACTAGAGGTTCATGTATGTTATGGATATGACATAGATAGGCAATGGGTAGGGAGAACAGTTACTTGCATGGGCGAAGGATGCACTTTCCTTTTATGCCGAAAGCTCTGTTGGAGATACGGTCCTGATACCCCTATTTTTTTGATCCTGATAGCCTCTGACTTTGGAATGTCATATTTTGAGGTCCCTGTTGTCCAATGAGGGGGCCATACCAAATCCCACTGTAGACAGAGTGCCCATGCATTGAAGGTTTATTCTTAACTTTATAATCACAATAGAATGGTTTGGCACTATATTGCATGCATCTTTATTTATGAGAAATTTTGAGTTACACCCCACTTTTGTTATCCATATTCAAGGTGTACCCCACACAATTACCAAAATGTAAGACATCCCCAACTTTTGATGAAAACCGTCATTGAGTGACGGTCAACCTTATTGACCAATTTGTTTTGGCTAAAATACCCTTTGCCTTTTCCCCTTTCGTGTGTACCAAGCCCTATGTTCAACCCACCCGCATCCACCGCCGCCTTCCCCTTCTCATCGAGGTTCCCTCCCCGCCGCCACCCCCTCTATGCCATGCCTCCTCGTCGGCGGCCCCCTCCCCTGTGCCAGCAACCGCAACCACAACAATAATTGAAGCTCTGGCGGCAGCAACAACAGTTAGGGCACGCTGCGGTAGGGGCAGGGGCACTTGCCATCGGTGATTGATTGCAAGAAAGCAAAGTTTACCTCTATAAGGCCTAGCTAGGCCATGGCCATGGGTGGCAACCATATACCCAAAAGGCAAGAGGACAAATCAGCATCATGTGATGATCACCACCACCCACAGCCCTACTACTAGTCTAGTACTAGTACCACCACCATGAAATTAACTTAGCTCCCTTGCTTGGCCAAGAATTAAATTGGGGTCATGCATGCATGTATGCACGGAGGAGGTGGAGGGACGACGCCGGTGGAGAAGGGGGACGTAGGGGTGGGGGACGTCGATGGAGGATTGGGGATGCGGAGGGTTAGACGCGAGGGTTGGACGAGGGGCACACGAAAAAGGAAAAGATAATAGGGGTAGTTTAGTCAAAACAAATTGGTCAATGGGGTTTACCGTCACTCAATGAAGATTTTTGTCAAAAGTGGGGGTATCTTACATTTTGGTAATGCGGTGGGGTACACCTTAAATATGGGTAACAAAAGTGGGGTGTAACTCAATTTTTTTATAGTTTATATGGCATGATATTTTTTTGTATCTTGTTACATCACTCTGAGGACCTGGTGACCTCTTCAGGCTTAGACGACCAGGAATTCCCCTAGGAGTACGATACTGCACCGGATCCATCTTTCTGAATCGTTGAGGTCTCGTCTTCCGAGATCTAGTTTATTAGTCATGACTTGTTACTTGTAGTGGACATCTTTTATTTCTTTTATTATGTTTTAGGAGGTCAGACTCCAGTTATCTCAGACTCTTTTCATAGCTGTTTGGTAGTGAATTTGTTTCCACCCAGCTATATCTTTTGACCCTTTTATTTTATTTTATCTAGACTATTGTTTCTCTTTTGTGTTATGTGAATAGATATGGATTATCTGTGATTGGCCTGCAACATATGTATGTGTACGAGGATTCCACATATTAGAGTATTCTACGTATGCATGCAGCTGGCATGTTTCTTATGCCTAGTCCTATGTATATTGGGACTGGAGCATTACATACTAGCTACTTGTAGAGATAATCAAGGCAGTATTACCAACAGATACTAGATTTTGAATACTTAGAGAGAGAACAGAAGCAGAAGAGCAGACTGTATTGAGGATTCATTCTGATGGGACATTACGATATAAAGATCGTATATATATAAAACAAAGAGCTTCGACAATAATTTATGGTTGAAGCACATAGCTCAATCTACTCTATACACCCCGGAGGAACCAAGATGTACTAGGATTTACAGCAACACTATTGGTGGCATGGGATGAAGCGGAAGATAGCTTATTTCGTGGCCAAGTGTTTGGTGTGTCGACAAGTAAAGGCGGAGCACCAGAAATTAGCTGGATTGTTGCAGCCGCTTCCTGTTCCTGAGTGGAAGTGGGAGTACATCACCATGGATTTCATCATGGGATTTTCTTGAAGTCTTAGTGGATGAGACAAAGTATGGGTGATCGTGGATAAGCTTACCAAGTCATCCCACTTCTTGCCTTTTAGAGTGGGCTAGTCCACGAATGTCTTGGCTGACATATACATGAAGCAAATAATGAAGCTACACGGGGTTCTAGTTAGCAACATATCAGACCAGGATTCGAGATTCACATCTCATTTCTGGAGGAGCATACAAGAAAGCTTGGGCACCCGTCTGAAGTTTTGTACGGCTTATCGTTTGCAGACTGACGAGAAGTCAGAGCGTACTAATCAGAAGCTAGAAGATATATTGAGAGCGTGTATACTTGAATTTGGCGGATCATGGGAAGACTACCTCCATCTTGTGGAGTTTTCTTACAACAATAGCTATCAAGTGAACATTCAGATGGCTCTATTTGAAGCATTATTGTCACGACCCGTACCCTCTTTTTGGGATGCGAGTGCGTGTGCAAGTCCAGTCTACGGCGCGATATTGGCGGTAGTACGCTGTCTATCCCGAAATAATAAGTGCTAATAAAATATATCTTTATTGCTCATTCACAACAACTAAATCATTTACAATTTTTAAAGATTATATTTGAGTGAAATACATGGTCTCACAAAATAAAAAATAACAAACTCAACTATCTACTAGTCTTCCACGGTTTTGGCCTTCAATTACACCCATATCTTCCCAATGCTAGAAGTGGTCGCAACTAACCTGAAAAATTAGTTGCCAATCAGGAATGGAACGAGTACATTCTAACAGTAGTTCCAATAATTAAAAAATCTATAAAACAGTAAAATACTGAAATACATGATGGTTAAAAAATAGAGAATTATGGTATAAAAATGTGAGTAAAAGAAGGAGAGTATGGTAATAAAGACAAGATATTAATATGAACAATAGTAAACAACTAAAGTAGAAACCATGCTATATAGCATGACTGCATCTAACTAGTGAGTTGAAATACCGCTTTCGACATGTGAATAACTAAGGGGTAAATCCGGCCAACCATACGAGTCGTGTGCGGCTGCTGTCATTCATGTTTAGACCAATAGAATATTTCTGGGTAGTTCACACGTCTTCTAAGATATTTTTTCGTCGACTAGCACTCATGGATTCAAACAGGTCACAAACACGTTAATACGTTAGTCACAAAAATAAAGAATCCATAACAACTACATCATGTAACTATCGTATCGAGAATCAAACAGAAAATCAATGTAAAACACTACTAAATACATGAATCATAAAAGTTATCAAATTTGAAAACTATCAGAAAATGTACTCGCATGGGGTCCTTTGCTGGTGAAACCGATAATCCCATTGAGTACAGAATAGTCTGATTAGCCTAGGGTCGATATGACGAAGTCAAAATCAATAGAAATAAGAACATATGACTAGTTATGATCAAAATCAAGCTAATCTAGAATTTAAAAAGAAAAATTCTAAATAAGAAAATAGGTATATTTACTTAGAAAACTATTTATAACTAGTTAGAAATTATATATGATAATTGAAAACTATAAAAATAATTTAGACAAATACGTTTGAAAATCTAGTAAATTATTTTACAAAAAATCCTTATTAATAAAATACATGATCATATACATATAATACTTATAAACTATTTAGAAAAATATTTTTGATATTTGAAAACTATTGATTCAAATATTTAAATAACTATTTTGGAAACTATAGAGAAATCATATTTAAGCCAAAAATATAATTTAACTAGATAGAAAAAATAATAATATTTTTAAGGTCAAGAAACTATATTTAAAATACCAAAATACTATAGTAATATTTTAGATCAAAATATATCGTTTAATTAAATAGAAGATACTTAAAATATATCTTTATTTAAATCAATAAATAATAAGTAACAAATTATACTAATGATAATAATAACCATATTTGAATACCATAAAAATACACTAATATAATTCTACTAATAAATAATAATATTTAATATACTAGTAGAACCAATAATAATGATAATAATAATAATGATGATGAGTTTATTAAAATACTAACATTAATAAATACGTACATATGTATGTTGTTCTCTCGAAATAAAGTAAAAATATACTTTAGAGTTTCTAACCCAATAATAATGATAAAAATAAAAATAACAATATTAGATAACAAAATAATTACAATAACACTAATAATAAATAATAACTAATTAACTATTATTTCTAGAGGCCCAAGGCCAAAACTATAATTAATATGGATTTTATAAACATGATTTTTATAGAAAATATTTATCTTAATAAAACAACAATACATAACAATAATGTAACACTAATATCAAAAATTAGTATACCCTTATAAAATATTGTTCATATATATACACATAAAATACTATATAATACTAAATATAAACTACCAACCCTCTATTAATAAGGCTAGCCTAACAGTTTAGGCCAACCCATAACCTAGTAATTAAACATATATAACTAGAGTATAAATGTGATGGCTTAAAGCCCAATCCCAAGCCAACAATTTTCCTCATAACCCAAACGCATTTATACTCTTTCTTGATGTAAGAGAGAGAATACTAAGAGAGAAAGAGGAAAGAAACATAGAGACAAGTGGGAGGGAGAATCGGTGCTCACCCAAGTTAGCAAAAGGTGCTGGCCCTGACAAAAGAGCTTGGCGGTGTCGGCCTCGGCTTGGAGGCGGTCGGAGCGGTCGAGCACCGTGCTTCGGCCGTGGAGATGGTGAAATGGTCTGCTATGACGACGAAGAACTTTGTTCGGTACAGGGCTGCGGACGTGGACAGCGCTGGCTCGCTGGCAGAAGGTACACATATGCGGGGGTGGCGTGATGGAAGGGCACGACGCGATCTGATATGAGTCATGCAGTCCATCACCGGCGCAGGACTGGGGTCTCGACGAATCCTAACTAGGGGTCAAAACTCCTAGTTAGATATGATTTAGGATTTTTGTTAGATAAACCTTCTCCCTAATTTAAATCAAAATAAATATTAAAAATAAAATTAATTTAATCACTATCATAATTAAAATAGACATTCGATAATATCAATTTGTTTAAATCATATATATCGTAATCTTAATCCAATAATGGATTATACTACTAATAATTTTGAAAATATATCTAATATTATCAAAGTAAATTTAATAGAATTCGATACTAGCAAAATCATTAAAATATATTAATTTAAATCAAAATAGTATTTCAAATTCAGATTAATTCAATTTTAGTTCCACAATCAGTCACCATAAACATTTAAAATTAATGTCTTATATTTATTAAAATAATTTAAAGCATACGCGATACTGATCAAGATAAACCAAAAATAAATTTATATTAATCCAAAGGTTTGTTTGAAGATAAATTGGAAATTGTTTTTATTGACCGAAACAATTATGGTTTTCAAATCGCTTTCGCGCAAATATTTTGAAAGTAAGAATATCTTTGTAATGCCAATAATAAATTTAAGAATAAATATTTTATTAATTTTAAGCAGTATTTTTGAACTATAAATGTAGTTTTCGAAACAAAAAAGAAAATATTATCAAACAATTAAAAAATATATTTTTAAGCTTAATTCAAAATTCTTCGATAAAATCTTTTTACTATTTCCAAAAATACTTATGATTTTCAAGTCAATTTTGGGAACCAAATTCGATAAAATTCAAAAAATAATAACCAACATATTTCATTCCAAATATAATAAAATATTTTTATTAAAATAATTCTGTAGTCTTAAAATATTCAGTCAAAACTAGTTGTTGATAAAAGGATTAATCATAACATATCATTCACGAAGTTCCGACAAAGTTTATCTATAAAGACTGTCACCCTCATTTCCTGTAATTCGTATTTGTACTCGTAATTTGACTTTGGCACGTATTTTATTTTCTCGACTTGTGGATTTGATTTCTCGTAAATGGGTTTTGGACCATGGCTTGGTTTTATTTTGTGGAGATGGTTTGGTTTGGTTTGGTTCTTCATTAGTGGAGCACCTTAGCCTATTCTCCACCTCCATTCCATCACAACCACCCTCATTAAAACTCCACCTACTTTTCTCTCTCCTCCATAAACTCCATTTATTTCTCCATCTTCTTCCTTCTTCCCCACAACTCCCCAACCCATAGGCAAGTGCACCTTGCCATCAATAAGTACCACTTTTTATTTGTCCATTAACTAGATTAGGCCATGGAGAACAACTTTAGAACTTGACATTTTGTGATTTGGAGCTTTTATTTTTCTAGATCTAGGTTTTAACCATTTTCAAAAATCTCTAGTTTTGATCCATTAAACTTCGATTTTTGCATGTTTTGATGCTTCCATGTGGAAGAGAATTTGACTTTACTCAAGATAGACCTTTGAAAATCTAGATTTGGTTTTGATTTTACCAAGATATGAAGTTTTGAACCTTAGAGTTCTTGGAGTCTTCTTCTCGGCCTGGAGAAGAAGACAGCAGCCTGCGCTCTTTAGCGCAGGGCTGGATTGCACATTCCCCCTTGGCCAACGCTCTTTAGCGCAGCACCGACCGCGCAGCTTGCCCCTTGGCAAATTGCGCTCAACCCGAGTGCGCATGGATTCATGCGCAGTCTGCTCATGTGCGGTCCGTTCATGTGCAGTCTGCTCATACGTAATCCACTTCTGCATAATCTGACCCTGCGCCATCTATTCCTGCGCAACATGATCCAGCGCAATCCATCTGCTGCGCCATCCACCCCTGTGCAGTTTACCCCTGCGCAGTTGGTACCCTGTACAGCTCACCCCTGCACAGTTGGCCCCTGGCGCACTTGACTCTTGCGCAACCCGACCCCAGGGACCCTTGACTCTTGCGCAACCCGACCCCAGGGACCCTTGCGCAATCTGTCTAGTCATGAACTTAATTGTACTTAATATGTTTGGGATGGCTATTGTACATGGCTGGTATGACAAGGAACTTGTATAATATGATAGTGGCCCGTGGCGGCGCACTCCTGACTTGACATGACCTGATAACTTAGCTTGACCTGTCTTGACACCGTGGGTGGTTCTTCTTGCTTGCTTGTTAAATCCACTTGTCCAGTCTTGCATCATGTCTAGGATGGGACTCCTGAATACCACGATCAGGAGTACCTACTAAAATGGATTTAAGGCTAATAACTAGAATAATTCAGTAGTCATGAGAGATTTCCCCAGTTACAGGCAATCCCGTTATCCCGGCCGCAATTGTTTGGACTTGTAGCCTGCCGTCGAGTAGGGCACATTTCTAGCCCACCGTCGTGTGGGGCACATAATTATTGATAACTGCTTGATGAATCTAAATCGCCTGGATAACCTGGATTAGCTGCAGGGCTTGTGGCTGGAGGAACATCTCATTGCATCTTGTTAGTAATTAGGTTTGTGATAGCCCTAGTTAGTTAAAGTATCAAGCCGTACTTATTGCTTGGCCGTGAATGTTGGATGATGTTCAATCTGTCTAGCCTTGTCTTGATCATGCACAAGATTGTTTCATGTCCTGATTTCTTATATTATCTTGCCGATAAATGGTGGGAGAAACCAAGTTCTGTTCAGACGAAGGGTTACAACCCCGTTCCTTGTTTGGTTTACGGGTTGTAACCTGGTTGTCTGAATAGTCCCATGGTTATCTCATCGTATATCATCCTGTCATACTTTTCCATATGTCCTATCTTTCAGTGATTCTATGCAATATTATCTTTTATAATTACCCATCATGCTTTTCTTTAACTATTACCTTTTATTATGTAATCATATTATTGTGCTGATTGCTGGCTTTTGTTCTTATTTCCTGGCCTCCTTTGTGGCACTTGCTCTTTCTGGGGTCTGACCCAGCTGGTTTTGTATGGCCAGATACCAGAGCAGCTCCAGAGGATCTACCTGTCTTCCAGTCCGATGGTGAACACCAGGCGTAACCAGGGCAACGAGTGGGTTTAATTTTGCTCTCCCACTCTATTGTAAAATTATTCTTTTGAGGCGTTTAGCCGTCGAGCAAGTGTTAGCTCGTGTACATTTTATTTACTGTCTGCCTACGGGCTGTAACATGATTGACAAGCCCCGGGGGTTGATCATGTATGACTGAACTCTCGCTAGTCCTCACATTTTGTAACGACTAGCTTCATGATCAATCTGAATATGTAATGTATGGGATGCCTTACTATTGTGTATTTGGTGATCTGACATCTTGTAATTATTATTAGTTGGTTAAGATTGAGACAATAGGCTATTTTATGACCTTAAGAGACTGATGGATTGTAGTGAAACCCTCACATATCTGGACAGCCGTGACCGTATGATGAGATGGATTCCATTTCATTATACGTAGCTGGCTATGTCTACCCCCGCTCTCCAGTATTCTGGTTCTGGGGCGTGACAATGTTTAAGTGGTGGCCCATACAGGTCTTGTCAATCAAGATGTGTGGGGGTTTACCAGATAGATGTCTCAATCTGTACTGGCCTTTGATCTCCACTCGTATCTTCTTATCTCCTTGAATCCCTGACTTGATAACATGCTTGCATCATTGTTCTATCCTGGTCCTTCCTTAATATCCCTGATGTCATTACTTCAGTGGCATCATTCCTGTTGATCAGCCGGAAGGAGCTCAGCCAGCAGCCCAGCAACAGCAAGAAGATCAAGATCAGTCCTTAACAGCCGCCTCTCGAGCCATGCCTTCTGGAGAACCAGCGCCCCCAGTTCGGCCCGTCCAGCCAGTAGAGCCTGATGATGGCACTTTGGAAGGTCTCATCAGATCATTGTTAGCTTCTCAAGATCGTCGAGGTGATGCATTGCACCAGGCAGTACAAGATACTCTGGACAGAGGCAGTCATCCGGGAAATAGTGCAGCCAACAGCTTCAAGCGCCTGAACCCTCCATTCTTCGACGGCACCGAGGATGCCATTACCGCAGATGCTTGGCTCCAGGATACAGAAGTTATTCTAGAGGCCGCGAAGACTCCAGAAGACGAGAAGGTGGCGGTGGTACGCCTGCAGTTGTTGGATTTATCTCGCAATTGGTGGGCGGCGTAGGCCATGGGATTGACAGCACCTGTTCCCTGGGCAGTGTTTAGCGAAATATTCCAGACCAAGTATTTCGACGCGGTGGCTCGATATGACTTGCAGACCAAGTTTAGCAACCTGAAGAAAGGAGGCAGGACGGTCGACAGTTATGCATCGGAGTTTTCTAGGCTCAGTCGGTTTGCTCCCTCCTTGGTGGCGACCGAGTTTGATAGGGCCCAGCGGTTCCAGTAGGGGCTCCACTTGGAGATCTTGTTGGCAGTAGAACAGTTTGAACACCAGACGTTTGATGCAGTATTGAGAGCAGCTAGGAGGCACGAGTATACCTCCCAGAGGATTATGGATAGGATCGGAGGACGGAAGCGGACCCACAGTCAAATGAATCAGTCTTCAGCACCAGCCCCGGCAGCTAGGGCTTTGACCATTAGAACTCCGAGGCGAGCAACCTCAGTTACGTCGGTCCAGTACTCGACCCCGACGTACTCTCCGCAGAAACAGAAGCAAGTGCAGCCTTCTGCCGTGGGTTGTTCTTATTGTGGGAAGCCTGGACACGTTGTGTCAGAGTGTCGCAAGTCCCTGGGATTATGCTTTTTGTGTGGGGCACCGGACCATAGGGTGGAGTCCTGCCCATTCAGAGTCGATTCAGCATCAACAGAATCTAGTCCCTCGGTTAGAGGACCAGCACCAGCTCCAGTACCAGTCCAGCAACAGCAACAGTTGCCGAGGCCATTGCCGCCTCAGGCCCAAGTGTTTCAGCAGCAGTACCAGCCTCCGAGACCATTGGCGACTCAGGCCCAGGCCTTCCAGCAGCAGAGGCCTCAGCAGTTCGCCCTGGCCCAGGCCCAGATCCAGAATCGACAGAGAGGTATCTGTGTCCTATTGTCTTGCTTTCCGCCGTTATTATGCGGGACACGTGTCATGTTTCATGTGTCATAATTACAACGGTATATCCTGGGTCCGAGCCATGTCCCTAGATCATTCGAAAACGATTATTGGTACCAACCTTTTCGTATGAGGGAAGGCCCGTGTCCCTGTTTGACCAAAGAGAGAGACCTCAAGCGCAAGACTATCAGTTTAGTTCATGTTGCTTGAGTTCATCGCTCCTTGGGGGAGTCAAACGTGGGAGTGTGAGGATGATGTCCGATCACGTTATCCCTACCCGTTTGACTCATACCCCTCCTTGCTTGCATTGTATGATTGTATGATTGAACTGCTTAGTGTAGCTTGCCTGTGCTTAGTATAGCTTGTCGTGGCAATCTCTAGCTCCTTGATTAAATTCCGAGGATGGAATTCTTTGAAGGTGGGTAGAGTTGTCACCCCCATTTTCTGTAATTTATATTTGTACTCGTAATTTGACTTTGGCACGTATTTTATTTTTTTGACTTATGGATTTGATTTCTCGTAAATGGGTTTTGGACCATGGCTTGGTTTTATTTTGTGGAGATGGTTTGGTTTGGTTTGGTTCTTCATGAGTGGAGCACCTTAGCCTATTCTCCACCTCCATTCCATTACAACCACCCTCATTAAAACTCCACCTACTTTTCTCTCTCCTCCATAAACTCCATTTATTTCTCCATCTTCTTCCTTCTTCCCCACAACTCCCCAACCCATAGGCAAGTGCACCTTGCCATCAAATAAGCACCACTTTTTATTTGTCCATTAACTAGATTAGGCCATGGAAAACAACTTTAGAACTTGACATTTTGTGATTTGGAGCTTTCATTTTTCTAGATCTTGGTTTTAACCATTTTCGAAAATCCTTGGTTTTGATCCATTAAACTTCGATTTTTGCATGTTTTGATGCTTCCATGTGGAAGAGAATTCGACTTTACTTAAGATAGACCTTTGAAAATCTAGATTTGGTTTTGATTTTACCAAGATATGAAGTTTTGAACCTTAGAGTTCTTGGAGTCTTCTTTTCGGCCTGGAGAAGAAGACAGCAGCCTGCTCTCTTTAGCGCAGGGCTGGATTGCGCATTCCCCCTTGGCCAGCGCTCTTTAGCGCAGCACCGACCGTGCAGCTTGCCCCTTGGCGAACTGCGCTCAACCCGAGTGTGCATGGATTCATGCGTAGTCTGCCCATGCGCGGTTCGTTCATGCGCAGTCTGCTCATGTGCAATCCACTTCTGCGTAATCTGACCTTGCGCCATCCATTCCTGCGCAACATGATCCAGTGCAATCCATCTGCTGTGCCATCCACCCCTGCGCAGTTTACCCCTGCTCAGTTGGTACCCTGCGCAGCTCACCCCTGCGCAGTTGGCCCCTGGCGCACTTGACTCCTGCGCAACCCGACCCCAGGGACCCATACGCAATCTGTCTATTCATGGAGATTTGGTTTTATTTTCCTTAAGTTTTGCTCTTCTATAGCCCTGTATATTGATATTTTATTAGATAATTCATGCCCATTTTATATCCTTACGCCTTTTGTCATGAACTTGATTTTACTTAATATGTTTGGGATGGCTATTGTACATGGCTGGTATGACAAGGAACTTGTATAACATGATAGTGGCCCGTGGCGGCGTACTCCTGACTTGACATGACCTGATAACTTAGCTTGACCTGTCTTGACACCGTGGGTGGTTCTTCTTGCTTGCTTGTTAAATCCACTTGTCCAGTCTTGCATCATGTCTAGGATGGGACTCCTGAGTACCACGATCAGGAGTACCTACTAAAATGGATTTAAGGCTAATAACTAGAATAATTCAGTAGTCATGGAAGATTTCCCCAGTTACAGGCAATCCCGTTATCCCGGCCGCAATTGTTTGGACTTGTAGCCTGCTGTCGAGTAGGGCACATTTCCAGCCCACCGTCGTGTGGGGCACATAATTATTGATAACTGCTTGATGAATCCAAATCGCCTGGATAACCTGGATTAGCTGCAGGGCTTGTGGCTGGAGGAACATCTCATTGCATCTTGTTAGTAATTAGGTTTGTGATAACCCTAGTTAGTTAAAGTATCAAGCCGTACTTATTGCTTGGCCGTGAATGTTGGATAAAGTTCAATCTGTCTAGCCTTGTCTTGATCATGCACAATATTGTTTCATGTCCTGATTTCTTATATTATCTTGCCGATAAATGGTGGGAGAAACCAAGTTCTGTTCAGACAAAGGGTTACAACCTCGTTCCTTATTTGGTTTACGGGTTATAACCTGGTTGTCTGAATAGTCCCATGGTTATCTCATCGTATATCATCCTGTCATGCTTTTCCATATGTCCTATCTTTCAGTGATTCTATGCAATATTGTCTTTTATAATTACCCATCATGCTTTTCTTTAACTACTACCTTTTATTATGTAATCATATTATTGTGCTGATTGCTGGCTTTTGTTCTTATTTCCTGGCCTTCTTTGTGGCACTTGCTCTTTCTGGGGTCTGACCCAGCTGGTTTTGTATGGCCAGATACCAGAGCAGCTCCAGAGGATCTACCTGTCTTCCAGTCCGATGGTGAACACCAGGCGTAACCAGGGCAACGAGTGGGTTTAATTTTGCTCTCCCACTCTATTGTAAAATTATTCTTTTGAGGCGTTTAGCCGCCGAGCAAGTGTTAGCTCGTGTACATTTTATTTACTGTCTTCCTACGGGCTGTAACATGATTGACAAGCCCCGGAGGTTGGTCATGTATGACTGAACTCTCGCTAGTCCTCACATTTTGTAACGACTAGCTTCATGATCAATCTGAATATGTAATATATGGGACGCCTTACTATTGTGTATTTGGTGATCTGACATCTTGTAATTATTATTAGTTGGTTGAGATTGAGACAATAGGCTATTTTATGACCTTAAGAGACTGATGGATTGTAGTGAAACCCTCACATATCTAGACAGCCGTGACCGTATGATGAGATGGATTCCATTTCATTATACGTAGCTGGCTATGTCTGCCCCCGCTCTCCAGTATTCTGGTTCTGGGGCGTGACAAAGACAATAATTAAAATAATTTTTTTTTTGAAAAATCGGGTAGAGGAGTTACAAATTTACCCACCTAAGAAAAATTTTATCCTCGAAATTTCAAGGGCATGACTTGGTAGGACTAAGAATATAATCAAAAAAATGATGCAATTAATGATGAAAACTAGATAAGCATAATCGCGGATAGAACCTAAACCTTAAGGAAGGGTACGATTTGGCACGATCCTAAATATATTCAAAATGATTGAGTCACGATTAAATTTTTGTTTAAGGATGATCAAAGAATTCAGTTTAGCACGAGTGATTGTTTGGGCATAATCAAAATATGACCAAATTATATGATCAAGGATCTAGTCAAGGTCAAAGTCTAAGCACGCTTAAGGATAGAACCAAAATAGGATTAGCTAAACGAGAAAAGTCATTAGGCGCGATTAACTACGAATTGAAAAGATGTAAGCGTGATCAACGATCAAAAGTTAGGCAAAGTCTAACAGGATTAAAATTACTTGGATAAAGTAGGATGTAGTTACGACTTACGATCAAGGCTAATCATGCAAGTCATCCAAGCATTTGGCATGAGTTTGAACATGATCAAAACAATCATGATCAAAGTTGGAATAAAATCTAAATATTATATATACTACAACAAAAATACCTTTTAATGACGGCTAAAAACCATCATTAATTAAGAACCACGACGTTTTTTTTCCAATCCAACCGTTATGAAAACGGGTGTTATAAATATTTTTGAAAGCATTATAGATAATTCTTCCAAAAACATTATTAATAGGTTGAATTTCTGCTACGTTTTATTTTCAAAGCATTATGGATATTTATGTAAAACCGTTATGAATAGTTAACATGGTTTAGAAGTCAGGACATTTTGAAAGCGTTATGAATAGATGATCTGTATATGGTTATTGTATCACATTTATATCGCTCTATACTGCATGTCCAAACCCTGCTCAATTCAATTCGAAAACAACAACTTTGATCCATATTCACAACAAAACATTGAAATGTAATATAAAGTACCATTCTCCATTTCATTGTCTCAAAATTGGGTACATCAATATCTCACAGATATAGAGTACTTTAGCTAGCTACATTTTATTGTCTCAAAATAGAGTACTTTAGCTACCATTATACATTCATTTCATTATATACATCTTCTCAAAATATATAAAGTATCCAATATAGAGTTTACACTTTTAAAAATTCATATCGGAATCCCATAATGTGAAACTTTTGATCTTCTGATCTTCTTCCAACTAGTATGCACCTAAAAAATTCATATCAGAATCCCACAATTAAGAAAAGAAAGAGTAACTCTAAAAAATTTATCGGAATCCCATAAATTTAGCTATGCAGAATAAAAACTATAAGCAAATAAAATTGATAATATTACCATTTCATTATAAAATTTCAAAAAAGAAGCATTCACATCTAACTATGCAACATCAAAAACTAATGTATGTTTAAGACTCCAAACCCCTGATGCATGTTCATGTTAGCATTTGTGGACGAACAAAAGATTATAAGTCTTCACCAAATAGGAGATGTTGGACTACAATCCTTATATGATTCCAGAAAATACTTAAGTTGGTCACAGACTCAATTCGACAAACATATATTATGGTTGCTACGACATGTTATGTTCCTTATGTACCATGTCACAGACTCAATTCGACAAAAATAGTGTGACTTGGTCAAATCATCGATCCCAATGGGTATAAAAGGTTATAATTATCAGCCAAATTGAAGTCCAATGTGAAAAAAGAAAAAATTAGTGAATAAAATTTGGCTGGGACCATCTTGATCCCATCCTCTCTCCCTCTCAAAAAGAAAAGGAAAAAGAACATATTAGGAATAGAAAACCAAAGAATTTTAATCATTCTTGGCATTACATGATGTGTTCACCTATATGTTGCCAGGCCTACTGGATACATCCTTGTGAAAAAGGTGCACAAATTTCAGTATGTAGCAAGCTTGTTTTGAAAGAACACTTACTTTTCATAAATTGAATTTTTTGCACTTATTGCTGTCACGACCCGGTCCCAAATTGTTGGGTCGAATCGGATCATGTCCAGCCTGCACCGTTGTGAGACGGCGGCAGTAAGCTGTATCCACTTGCAGGTAATCTCAACAACAGAATCTAAATTTGTCACAATTTTAATAATTCGAATATTTATAAAATTTTTTGTTCAATACAAGAAAGATACAACTGATAATCAAAACTGAATTAACTATCTTCAACACAACTTTCCCTAAACTAGAGAAGAAGAAGTAACATTTAAGCAGCCAGCTCATCAGCCTCGAGATCATCGTCTTCCAATTGGGACTCGGGTAACACCACAGGATACAGCTCAGGATCATCGTTGCTTCCTAAAAATGTTGGGTCTCCAATCAGGAGGGAGCAAGTACAATTATGAATATCTAACAATTCAAATAATAATAGAAATTTGCAATTTTAAACAATTTGAAATACTTGAACAATATTTTCCAACAACTTTTCTACGATTGAAAACAATGTGATTTGAATAGATAACGACTATGACCGGCTTGGGTTGTACAATTGTATCCTAGTGATATGATACGGCTTATCCCCGTGTGTAAGAGGGGTAAGCTCGCACAATCAATATGCAATATTAGTTGTATTGGTCATAGACGCTACACTACTCCCCCAATATCCCCACAATCAATAACAATCAATATTTGAACTCTAGGAGAGAGTTCCACAATCAAGATTTGAACTCTAGGAGAGAGTTCCGTGTAGCAATGTGGTTTAAGCATGCAAGATAACAATTACTAATTAAATTGCCAAATAACATAACCGTACTTGCCTTGGTTTGACTGGAAAGAGGGTAATGTCTCCGAGATGAATTTCAGACTTGTCCTCGAAATCCTACAATCGAGAAGTCTACCTTAGAATCAATGTTGAACCATATCTAGGTGTGCTAGTTGAAATTTCTAAAACTGAACCCTAGTCAATTTTTCATCTTTATTACCTTAATACAGAAAAAACACAAATTATCGATGTGCGTTATAATTAATTACGAAGGAAAGATCAATTTTTGTTTACTTTTAGGAAAAATCGTATTTATTTGGCAAAACTTTGTGATTTTATAATATATATAAAAATAGATTTCGAGAAAATGTGAATTTGTTAAATATTACAAACTAATTATTTAAGGTGAGAAAATATTATTAATTTTCTATAAAATAATATTTATTTAATACTTTACACGCTCTAACGATCAAATCATCCAATCAGAAAATAAAGAAAATATCTACGCTATTACAGAACCACCAAAATAGAGACTGGGCTTATGCCCTTACAAACTTTTACATGAATTAAAATAAGAAGGAAAATATTAGTTAGTCCTGAACAATGTCCTGCACTTTTAAATACTGAAAATAAAACTAATAAAATAAATAAATCAAAATCTTTAGAGTCTCAGACTTGGTTAGCTAATACCTCAACGTCCGGGTAAAACCGGTTTCGTTTGCATTTCGCTAGAGCTCACAGACCGGTACGGTCGTCGCCCAAAAATCCAATTAATAAATATTCCCGAAAATTCATTTATAAAATTTTATAAAAATTTGGGCATCATTCCCTCTATATTCGAGATAACCCAAAACTGGAAAATTTGCTAACAACACACAAATATATCCCAAACCAGGGAAAAATCCATTTTTTTACAAAAATACACCATAAACATATTTCCGAAACGTAATCGGAAAACCCGAAGTATAATCGGCAATCCCGAAACTAAATCGGAAATACCAAAGCATTATAATTCGGAAAACCCGAATTAGAAAAATAACCCAAAAATAATTCCAGAAGCTATTTCCGAAGGATTCTCGGAAATTCAGAATCCATAACCACAGAAAACAAAATAAGTCCAGAACATCCCGAAAATCTGAAATAAACAAGTTCCAGAAATTTTTCGAAAAAATTCTCGAAAATTCCGAAAATGAAATCACAGAACCCATCAACACCAAAAACCCGAGTTTATACGGAATCCACGGTTACGGAAATTTTCCGAAACAAATCTCGGAAATCCCGAGCTTCCGCGGAACATAAAAATAACCAGCATAGTTTTCCCGAGAAAACTCGAAATTCCCGAGATTCCAAAATCAGAAACTTCACAGAAAAATCACAGAAAAATCACAGAAAGCATTTCGGAAAATCCAAAAATGTTACGTCTACAAATACCTAATTCTCGGGGGAAAATCGGGGACCAAAAATCATCATAGACATCACGACGGGAGGGACGAACTACTGTGTTTACACAAAAATTACCAAAAGCTTGATGACGGAATCCGAAGGGTAGCCTCGGACTCGGGACGACGCCACGCCGGGGTACGACTGCGCAATCCACACACGAGCACGGAGCACCAGCGGACAGGGAGGCCACGCAGGGAGGGCGCCGACGTCGAGATCGATGGAAACTCCAAAATTGGGTTAGGGCACGTTTTGGAAAGGTTGGGGAAAGTGGTGTGGAGAAAATGGAAGCATGGAGGAAAGCTTTAAATAGGTGAAGAAAGGGGTTGGGAGTCGATTGGCCGGCCGGCCTTAATGGCGACGGCGGTGGTTACGGGAGGGGGTCGGCCGACGGGTTGGAATGGGAAGAGCCCCACGTTGGTTTTGAGTAAAGGAAAGGAAACCAACTCATGTGTAATGAAGAGAGAGAGAAAGAGTTAAAGAAAGTTTGCAAATGGCAATAATGAACACTTGCTGACAAGTGCATAAGAGTATGCTCCACTATAGAAACCCATTTAAACCCACTCTTTAAATATCAATATATGGGCTTAACCCCATTAAAGCCCAATTAATATATAAAAGTTTTCCAACCCATTATATTAAGGCCCACCAGCTATAGAAAATGTTTTAAAGCCCAATAACAATAAAATCATTTCAATTTAAAACTTTATTTAAAATAAAACATTTTAAAATATTTTTTTTCTCTATATAAAAATTCCTTTTTAAAAAAATTTCTTTAAATTAACTTCTTTTGAATGTAAACTAATTTTAATAAACAAATTCTTTAAATTGAGACTATTTTTTTTTAATTATAAACATTTCTAATTATTTATGAAAAATGAAACTGGGTTTCACAAGCTTCCCTCCTTTAGAAAATTTTGTCCTCGAAATTTAAAGGGCATGGTCAGGGTTTTAATCATGCAATCATGCCTGAAATCAGTTTGGACATCTTCCTTAACAGTCTTATGCCCAAGTAGTTTAACAACACCAAAACTCATCTAATGCTATATATTCATCAATTTTATCCACTATTTAATTTACATTCTTCCCTCCTTTAGAAATAATGTTATTCTCCATGATTACTAAATTCCCGATTCCATTCCTAAATTGCCAATCACCTTAAAATTTTGTCTTCTATATTTTCAATCTTGAACACATCTCATATTCATGCAATATGTATTTCTCCCAGCTTGCTAATATATTCAATTTAATTCTATGATTTGATACTCCTAGTCTTTAATACTTCAATGTCAAGCCTTGGTGCCCAATATCATATCTAAAATCCTACACCACGTTTCAATATTCTGATTTGTCACGATCCATAAAATTTTATCATTTCTTTCTCATAGATGATCATTACTGTGATTTTAGACTATCATGTATATATTTTCATTTTCCTATTTGATCTCGAATTCTCTATGAAATCATGATTAAGCTCAAATCCTTTATTTGACTAAACTTTCTCAAAAATAAATCTTATTACATCTTTCCAACTAATCTTTCCATTTCTGTTTTTTTTCCTGTAATATTGGCACCCTTCTATTCATACAATTTGTCATCCTCAATTATTTACATTTTAAGTCCAATATTTCTTGTTTCGATTATCCTTTATAGTTAATTCACCATGCACCTTCCTAGAGTGCATCTCTATGCCTAACATTGACAACATTTAATCTTCAATGTTAAATTATTCATAAACTTTCCTCGATACTAATCACCATTGTACATTTTAACTCATATAAATCCTATATATCATGCACTCTAAAAATCCAAGCTATAAAATGTTCTAGGTTTACTTCATAAGGCAAAATCAGATTCGAGGCATGATTGCTAAATATAAAGATAAAATGTAAACATGTTTAGAATCTTCTAGATAGAGTTTAGAATATTTTGTTGTGATCAAAATCATGAGTAAACATTTAAATAATCATAACGAGTTTAAAGTTTTAAAATGAGATCAAATAAAATAGAAAGGTCATAAAATACGACATCAATTTATTTGAGAAACAAAAGATAATGTAATTTTCCGAAATGAGGGATAATTTTCAATTCAAACTTGTATGAGGTATAGGAGTTTGTGACTCAGAAAGAATCAACAAGTTGTACGATTTTAAGATGGTGAGGGTGATTAAAAATAGCCATGACAAGAACATAATTCGATAGATCATTTCTGGAGGTGGGAGTAAGTGCTAGGATACAAATCCTCAGAATGATTAAAGATAACCATGATATGAATATAGCCTTATTAATATTCGAAAACCAATTATTTTTGAAGTCACTTTGTTTCAAATTCATGCCTCGCCAGTGTGCACCTGACTGCAATGAATTTTTTGACTCCATAACTTGAATAATTTAGTTTACCGAGTAATCTTCCAACTTTATCCATTTTATGGCTAAGCAAACATAGAACAAAGTCTCAATAATATTTGGAAACCTAACGATTACCTGTCATTATTTCAACTTAGAGTTTGTACCTCGCCAGTGCACAGCTAGCTGCAGTAAACTTGCAGTTTTCCATAATTCAGATAAATGACTATCACGTAAATGTGCGGAGTCATGTTAGGTTGCTAAATATTTCCTCAGCTTTGTCCATGTGAATTTTAGAGGAATTTCAAAAATTCAAACGAGTTTAAAGTTCTAAACAGGATAGAAAATGTAGATGACTGTTCTTCTGAGATCAAGGGATTTATCAAAATATGTGTTTGAGATTCAAGAGACTGGGGCTAAAATCAAGAGGAGTATCTGTTCTCCGATTTTCTTTTCCAAAGATGAAACGATCAACCTTGATTTGAATAATTGAGTCAAACACTAGATAAGATAGGAGCATCACCGCTTCGAATTAAGTAAAAAAAACCAATGATAATATTTCCGACAAATCACTCAGGGAATACAAAAAAATTATTTTGAGAAGAATAATTTCATAACTAAGGAAAGTTGAAAATTTGAGAGAAGGTAAGTCTCATTTATTCAAGGAAATCAAATTGAAATTGTCTAGTAATGCCAAGAAATTAAATAGCTTTGGGACAACTAAAAATCTCCTTGACTAAAGGAAATTTAACAATAGAATGGATTCAAAAATGTGATCAATTTTCTAACCGTTCCTGCTTCATGATCATAGAAGCTTTCTAGGCCTTGATTTGATCAAGAAATTGCATAGAGAGAGTAGGGTTTTAAGATGATTGGAGGAAGTCAACATATGAAAATATTCTCGGTTTTTGGAAAAACATAGGAGATAACAATATTGAAATTGAAAATAACTCCTTTAGAAGAATCATGAACTGAACTAATTCTTCTGGTAATAATTGACCTTTAGGCTTTATGGTCCCAGAATTTAGTTCAGAATTGATTTCGAGAAAGTCAATCAATTGGAAATAAGATTGGATATAATGGTTGTAGATATACATTGGGTAGATAAGAGTTTAATAGGGTTGCTAAGAGAATATTGAAACTCTTCATAACGAACGAATCAAAATGCCAAATAAAGGTAGAGAAGTACGATCTGATCAACCAATGAAGAAGTTAAAATTAGGTTTGATAAAGAAGAAGAAGATTGAAAAATTCAATCTTATTCCAAAAAGAATATGAATCCTAAAGTATACTAGAACCTGGAAATTATGGAAGGAAATCATCTCGAAAGTCATGGGACACTCAAAGGTACAATCAGCCTAATCTAGATAAGGTTTAGGTACAAACACAAACAAGGTATCCTACGAATCTATAAGCAGGCAAAAATAGATATTTAAGTAAATAATTTTAGCCCTATAATGTAACATGGTGTATATCATCTAAGTGTTCTAGTTTTTTCTAAAGTCTGTTTTCCTAAAGTCTCAACTATCCCTAGGTCAAGTTACAGAACTGCGCGATGGTCTAAACTAAGTTGACTAGACTAATTCACAGATCTGACCTGCATGGGCCACCACTAAAAATATGTCACGATCTGGTCCCAAATTGTTGGGTCGAATCGGATCATGCCCAGCCTGCACCGTTGTGAGACGACGGAAGTAAGCTGTGTCCACTTACAGGTAATCTCAACAACAGAATCTAAATTTGTCACAACTTTAATAATTCGAATATTTATAAAAAATTTGTTCAATACAAGAAAGATACAACTGATAATCAAAACTGAATTAACTATCTTCAACATAACTTTCCCTAAACTAGAAAAGAAGAAGTAACATTTAAGCAGCCAGCTCATCAGCCTCGAGATCATCGTCTTCCAATTGGGACTCGGGTAACACCACAGGATACAGCTCAGGATCATCAATGCTTCCTAAAAATGTTGGGTCTCCAGTCCGGAGGGAGCAAGTACAATTATGAATATCTAACAATTCAAATAATAATGGAAATTTGTAATTTTAAACAATTTGAAATACTTGAACAATATTTTCCAACAATTTTTCTACGATTGAAAACAATGTTATTTGAATAGGTAACGACTATGACCGGCTTGGGTTGTACAATTGTATCCTAGTGATACGATACGGCTTATCCCCGTGTGTAAGAGGGTAAGTTCGCACAATCAATATACAATATAAGGGGTATTGGTCATAGACGCTATACTACTCCCCCAATATCCCCACAATCAATAATAATCAATATTTAAACTCTAGGAGAGAGTTCCACAATCAATATTTGAACTCTAGGAGAGAGTTCCGTGTAGCAATGTGGTTTAAGCATGCAAGATAACAATTACTAATTAAATTGCCAAATAATATAACCGTACTTGCCTTGGTTTGACTGGAATGAGGGTAATGTCTCCGAGATGAATTTCAGACTTGTCCTCAAAATCCTACAATCGAGAAGTCTACCTTAGAATCAATGTTGAACCATATCTAAGTGTGCTAGTTGAAATCTCTAAAACTGAACCCTAGTCAATTTTTAATCTTTATTACCTTAATACAGACAAAACACAAATTATCGATGTGTGTTATAATTAATTACGAAGGAAAGATCAATTTTTGTTTACTTTTAGGAAAAATCGTATTTATCGATTTATTTGGCAAAACTTTGTGATTTTATAATATATATATACAAAAATAGATTTCGAGAAAATGTGAATTTGTTAAATATTACAAACTAATTATTTAAGGTGAGAAAATCTTATTAATTTTCTATAAAATAATATTTATTTATTACTTTATACGCTCTAACGATCAAATCATCCAATCAGAAAATAAAGAAAATATCTACGCTATCACAGAACCACCAAAATAGAGACTGGGCTTATGCCCTTACAAACTTTTACATGAATTAAAATAAGAAGGAAAATATTAGTTAGTCCTGAACAATGTCCTGTACTTTTAAATACTGAAAATAAAACTAATAAAATAAATAAATCAAAATCTTAAGAGTCTCAGACTTGGTCCAATCGTCATACTTTAGCTAATACCTCAACGTCCGGGTAAAACCGATTTCGTTTGCATTTCGCTTGGGCTCACGGACCGGTACGATCGTCGCCCAAAAATCCAATTAATAAATATTCCCGAAAATTCATTTATAAAATTTTATAAAAATTTGGGCAACATTCCCTCTATATTCGGGATAACCCAAAACTTGGAAATTTGCCAACAACACACAAATATATCCCAAACCAGGGAAAAATCCATTTTTTTATACAAAAATACACCATAAACATACTTCCGAAACGTAATCGGAAAACCCGAAGTATAATCGGCAATCCCGAAACTAAATCGGAAATACCAAAGCATTATAATTCGGAAAACCCGAATTAGAAAAATAACCCAAAAATAATTCCAGAAGCTATTTTCGAAGGATTCTCGAAAATTCCGAATCCATAACCACAGAAAACAAAATAAGTCCAGAACATCCCGAAAATCCGAAATAAACAGGTTCCAGAAATTTTTCGAAAAAATTCTCGGAAATTCCGAGAATGAAATAACAGAACCCATCAACACCAAAAACCCGAGTTTATACGGAATCCACGGTTACGAAAATTTTTCGAAACAAATCTCGAAAATCCCGAGATTCTGCGGAACATAAAAATAACCAGCATAGTTTTCCCGAGAAAACTCAAAATTCCCGAGATTCTAAAATCAGAAAAATCACAGAAAAATCACAGAAAGCATTTCGAAAAATCCGAAAATGTTACGTCTACAAATACCGAATTCTCGGGGGAAAATCGGGGACAAAAAATCATCATAGACATCACGACGGGAGGGACGAACTATTGTGTTTACACAGAAATTACCAAAAGCTTGATGACGGAATCCGAAGGGTAGCCTCGGACTCGGAACGATGCCTCGCCGGGGTACGGCTGCGCAATCCACACACGAGCACGGAGCACCAGCGGACAGGGAGGCCACGCGGGGAGGGCGCCGGCGTAGAGATCGACGGAAACTTCGAAATTGGGTTAGGGCACGTTTTGGAAAGGTTGGGGAAAGTGGTGTGGAGAAAATAGAAGCATGGAGGAAAGCTTTAAATAGGTGAAGAAAGGGATTACCGGAGTCGAATGGCCGGCCGACCTTGATGGCGACGGCGGCGGTTACCGGAGGGGGTCGGCCGACGGGTTGGAATGGAAAGAGCCCCATCTTGGTTTTGAGTAAAGGAAAGGAAACCAACTCATGCGTAATGAAGAGAGAGAGAGAGAAAGAGTTAAAAAAAGTTTGCAAATGCCAATAATGAACACTTGCTGACAAGTGCATAAGAGTATGCTCCACTATAGAAACCCATTTAAACCCACTCTTTAAATATCAATATATGGGCTTAAGCCCATTAATGCCCAATTAATATATAAAAGTTTTCCAACCCATCATATTAAGGCCCACCATCTATAGAAAATGTTTTAAAGCCCAATAACAATAAACTCATTTCAATTTAAAACCTTAGTTAAAATAAAACATTTTAAAATATTTTTTTCTTTATATAAAAATTCTTTTTTAAAATAATTTCTTTAAATTAACTTCTTTTGAATGTAAACTAATTTTAATAAACAAATTCTTTAAATTGAGACTAATTTTTTTTTTAATTATAAACATTTTTAATTATTTATGAAAAATGAAACTGGGTTTCACAATTGCAAACCCAGCATGTTCCAGAAACCATAAGAAGACAGCAATGTGTGCATGAATGTTGCAAATGGACCATGATAAAGTCTTCCTTCATAGGCCGGATGGTTTCGCCAAGCTGCGGAATGGTAGACGTTATAGATAAAATAAATAAAAGTTCCAATACTCAGAAATATATAATACGGTAAGTCTATGTTTGCCATTAAAATCGTTTGATTGCAAATCTTAATACAAACAGAACAGTGTTACAATGTAGGACTTAGATGTAGTCCTAGGAGTACACTTTTGTTTAATCTGGGTCCTAAGTGCCAATGGAGCGAGTGGTAATGTGTTGACTCCGTTGACGGGCTGACGACGGTTATCGGTTCTCTGAAGGTGTAGATTGCTCTGGGTGCTGGAGCTGGCTGAGAGGAGGAAGACGTTGAGTGTCTGTATCTGCCTCTCTGGTGATATCTGTTTGGATTGTCCGTATGTATGTCTCTCTGTGTATGTGTCAAAAGGAAATGGTCCTTCTATTTATAGCTGGGCAGGTTGGCTGCTCATGCGCGCATATGTAGGATGTGCCGGTGCGTGGGGACGCCACATGGAGATTGCTGATGGAGGCGCATGGATGATGCACCCTACTCGCGGGGTTGAATTCTTCGTACTGCTGTTGTGAGCCGACACGTAGCAGAGGAGAAGATCTTTCTATTGCTGTGATCTTGGATGAGTTGAGTCAAAGGACACGTGTCGTCGACCCATGGCTCGGAGATCTCTGATTTGGTGGGGGGATGATTTGGTGGGATGCGCCTTGGATTGGGCGCATGATGAGATTTTGGCTCGTGACCTTTAGGAGTCACGAGCCGTTCTGGGCGCATGGCTTTTGAGGCGCATACGAGCGACTTTCCTTCTGTCTTTCGGGTTCAGAGATCAGTTTGGGGCGCATGGCTTTCGAGGCGCATGCAAAGCTTCAACTGGAGACTCTTCTTATGTCTTTAGGGATTAGTGAAGGGTCTGAGGCGCATGGCTTTTGAGGCGCATGCAGGTTTGGGCGTATGGCCGCGGAGGCGCATGCGGGTGGTCGAGTGGCCACGTGGCAGTAGCCGTCGGGATAGAGTCATGATGATGCTGACGTTGTGGATGCTTCGTTTTCTGCAAAAGCTGTCAACCGTTCAGGCTTGGGGAGGCGTGCTGCCAACTCTGTCAGTTCAGCATTTAATGTTGGTGACATTCGATGGACAGCTGAGTGGGCGCGTCGGTTGGCGTTCCACTAGGCGTATGGGGACGCATGGGGGCACATCCCCTGTGATGCGCTCGGTACAGGACGCATCTGTTTGATGTTTGAAGAGGTGTGATGCGCTGACCAGCCGGCGCATCCGACACTGATACGGCTGTTTCGCTTCTCGAGTGCTTTTAATAGTCGTTTGGCTGAAGTCGAGGCGTCTGGTTCATCCATTTAATGTGAGTTGACTGCACGGAATTCGGAGAGCCATCCACTTGGCGCATGGGTTTGATCTGCCCGGCCTATAAATAGTAGCATGGAGAGAAGGTTGGCCTCTCATTCCCTCACGTCTTTCCAATATGAACTCGGGTTCTCGGGTGCATTCTGTTGACGAGGTGCTCCCGAGGGTGAAGATGAGATGCCATGTCGTCGTTGATGCTCTTGAAGGTGACTGTTACATCCAAAAGATGGAGTCGAGGGCTTCCAAGGCGGGCGGAAGGTGCCTATTGCATCCAAAGATAGGGATGCTCGGGCCTCGTCTCCGTTGTTCCGGAAGAGCCGTAGATCGGAATAGCGGTGCTAGGCTCTCTCTTCCTTCAAAGTGGGTGTCGCCCACTCTGAAAGCTGCTCCTTTAGCCGTATTTCGATCACGGTCTTCCTTGGCCTTTGGAGGCTCTTTCGAAGCCTCCTCTGGCCACAGATCTGCCGTGCTCTTCTCTTCCTTGGTTCCAGCCAGAGGGTTAAATGCTTTGTGGAAGCATTTATCAGGTGAGCCTGGCTGGAAGAGCGGTACGTAACTGGGCTGCTGCTCGGCCAGGTGAGCCTGGTTGGAGAGTGACACATAACTGGGCTACTGAAGGGATGCACATAACTGAGCTGGATGCACATAACTGAGCTGCTGAAGAGATGGCGGGATGCGCCTGGATGGAGGCGCATGACATCTACTGTGCCTCACTGGTGGCGCATGGTGACTGCTGCACCTATCTGGAGGCGCATGGTGACTGCTGCGCCTATCTGAAGGCGTATGGTGGCCGCTGGCTGTAGACTTAGGATCTTTCCTTTGTAGAAATTCTCCTTTGTACAACCTTTTCTAGACATATAATAGACTTTTGTATAAAGTCCTTTGTCAAATATCTATTGGCTATTGGCTTTGCTGTTTGAGTTCTGGCACATGTAATGTCTGGCGCATGGTCTTTCTGGTTTATGAAATTCCATGCTTCTACAGTCTAATGTACTGATTATCAGCTTAAAAAGGTCGAAAGCAAGGGAGAAAAAAATAAGATAAGAATGAATAATGACCAATATAGTAGCTAAAAGCCATATCAATCCAATAGAGTAGATATAAGAATTTTCTGGCGCAGATGAGCATGGGACCTCAAACTTCAATAAGTACGACTTAAGACTATAGATATACCTCACAAGCACCAAGAAAGGAAGATCAAAATACTTATAAATGAAAGCACACATTCATGACTTATTCAAATTCAAAGTGTAGAGGATACATAATGCCCTTATATCACTCACCTCTTGAAGGATTGTTATCCCTGGCTACAATTTCAATGCTGCTGGTATCTCTGAATGATGTATGCAGGCAAATCTTTGCACCAAACTGTATAAATATAATACAATTAAATGTCTAATTCAGAAATCAAAATCAACCCATTATCTAAAGTTGCAATAGTATATAAAAAAGAGTGCCACAAAACATATAGAAAGAGCTAAATGACTTTAAATGCATAAATGACTTTGGCATACATAATATGCACGTAAAATAAGTAGTTGAATGGTGCAAGTAACGAGTACAACCGACAGACAAATCACTAGCCTCCCACTACTATATGGGTTTGGACGGTTGATATATGGGTTAAGTATACAGTGATAATTGTGTTTTTTTCCCTCCGAACAATATCCAACATATTGAAGGAAACGACAAAAATCAAATATCGCCCCCTATTCGCTCATGCCGCTCATGGCCACCACCCTCCTACACCTCCGCTATAGTATCTCTATGTAAATCATCTAGCTGGACTCGACATATCTATTACTTTAATGTTTCTTACACCTTTTGTCATATAACTTGTCCAATTTTGGAGACTAAAAAATAGTAGAATGCCTCATCAGTCCGTTTGGCATATCCGTTGAACAAAAGCCAAGTATGATATTTTTTCGATTTTTAAATCTTAATTAACATATAGGTCAGTCTTGTAGGAGTATTGTCTATTTGTAGATTTTTATCCATTTATAAATTTTCCGAAAAAACTCTATGTCCGAACAGGATCCGGTCAAAGTGTCAAAAAAATGTAGATAAAAGTTCGAGTCAAGTTTATTTATATTTATAATCAACACGAAAGGAGTAACGGATTGGATATATCACTACCCGGCCCAAACTTGTAATCTAATAGGTAGTCAATCGAGGCGGCTAGGGTTTGGTAATTATACGTTATTTATTTTAAGATCAAGACATAATTAGCATATTATGACTCAATCATTTCCATTTAGCCAAGTCAAGATAATAATGGTAAATCTTGACGTAATAAAGCCCAAGAACAAAGAAGAAACAAATTCACACTTGGCCTCTATTATTGGAAGGTTCCAAATACAAAAACCCAACTTTAAATTGAAACACAATATCACCTGGTCAGCAGCTGCCTGGAGTGTTAAGTGTTCTCTCCATTCCCCAGACCTAATACCAAAATAGCAATTTGACAACAAAGAGAAATGTAAGCAAGCCACCAGTTCAAAAATAACATGGAGTAGAATATGTAATCATATCATATATCACTTCAACAGAATAGAGGATAATAGGTTAATATGTGTAAAATAGAGCACCCAAATAGACAATTAAAAATAAGTTGATACAATACCGAATTCATGAGCTAGGTAGATGATGTTCATCGAATGACATCTCTCTGAGGATCGCAGGCCTGTCGCATCTAGGGAAGACGACATTGAGTATGGTCGATTGCAGACAGAAGCTGTCACAAAAAATAAAATAAAAAAAATTGATGTCGTTGAGGATGGCCTCGGCCAAATCTACCTCGTCCCTCCGCTCGCTGTCGTTTCTCGCCATGACTGAATTTTTTCTACAGGAAAGGAATGAATAGGAAGCTAGCAAATAGAAAATAAGCCCTAAACTATTGATAAATTAGGTAAAAAATTAGGAGATTTTCGGTAAGGGAGGCATGGCCGAGGTTGGCGAGGACGGAGCCGACCACGAGGGCGGAGACCGCCTCGACGGCGTAGACGGTAAGACGGGCGGAGGTGGCCGCTCTCCCGCATGGTAGGGGAGGGACGGAGAGGGGAAAGGCGAGGGGGGCGATGCGGGTTCCGGGTCCCAGAGGGGGACGGATCCGTGGCGGAGGAAGAGGCGGAGGTTGTCACGCCCCGCTTACGTAGGAGCGATCGTCCTCGCTAAGGCGTGATGCCACACAAGCCTAGATTGCGCTCGTGCAAGGCGGGTTCCATAACGGCCGATTTTAGCTGCTGCGACGGGGTCATCGCACAGAAGTCCCAAGCAGAGACATTGAAACATGCAGCAAAAATTTAGATCAAACACAAGTTATTCAAAAGAAGCTCTTTATTGATATTGAAGCAAAGGTTACAATAGGGCGCAAAGCCAAGATTACAAGTCTCTCAAGCTCACTCATCTCACATTACAAGTCACTCAGCTCTCTCTTATCTCTCAAATACGAGTCTTGAGCCGGCGGATGCTTCAGAAGGCGACGTCCATACATTATGGCCCGTATAAGTCTTGACTCCATGCGGCCGCACGCTTCGAATCGACAAGGAAATCCTTGCCTCGACGCATCCAAGCGACCTCCGCGCCACGAGCTTCTACCTACGCCTGCACATGAAAGCTATGTGGGTGTCAGTACTCAACTGTACTGGTGGAATGAGCTCCTCGTCCACCCATACAAAACCAACACGTTTGATTTACTTTGTGCAACATATCCCCTTTACGATTGTCTTTCTACTCTTGCCTTACGATCAGTTTTAGGACAGACATCTTGGCCTATTTCGTACCTCAATACCATCCCGTGCTTACAACAACAACGTTAGCCCATACCTTGCCTCTAGACCCTTCTCGTGCCAACAACGTTAACCTATCAAGTCGTGTTTGTCTTTCGGCCCAAAATCAGAGACGCAACTACATGATTGACTCTTTTTCTACGTGACCGTGCTACAAAACCCATATCGAGGCTATGCCTCGCATTTCAGTAAGACTAAACCACATCGCCGCCTCGCGGCCCGTGCTACTTTGATCACCAACTGACCCAATCAAGACTTGTGGGTTAAGTGTCACTCGACCGACTTTGCCTTGCGGCATCTCCTGACTTAAACTCAAGACAACTCAATCATAACATGCAACTTATATGCCGACAACATAAGACTCGACGCCACATCTCGTACCGAAGCACGTCGCCTACGTTACAACCAAATCTTAGGCCCAATATTTTGTGTTCCAACTATACTCACACATTCAGCTCGATTTTCTTGATATACTACACTAAATACTCGACTCAATCCAAAGGCATATATGCGGATCGCCGCCCATGCCGACTCATCTATATGAACTAGTCACTAGCGCCCAACGCTATAATGGACTCCTTTTGAGCTTTTGATTAGACGGACGCTCCTTGCCAGCGTGAGTAGCTAGCTCCGCTGTAAGTCCCCGCTAACCCGTGCGGTCATCCAGCATAGCTACGATTGTCTCTATCGCAACGGTTCCCATGGGCCGCCTGGGTCGCCGTTCGAGAAACAGATTTATTTTACCTTGTACAAGTTGTCCAATGACCATGCAAGACTCGACTCAAACTGACGTCTCACACAGTCAAACTACTTCTAGTGTTACCATCGCTTTCAGGGCTAAGTTTAACGCTTCTTACATCTGAGACTTTGCCTCGACGACCCAATCGCGAGCATTCTACTTTCTTGCCTCAACGACCCAGTCGTGAGCATTCTACTTTCTTGCCTCAACGACCCAGTCGTGAGCATTCTACTTTCTTACCTCAACGATCCAGTTGTGAGCATTCTTCTTTCTTGCCCTATCATTTCACTCAACTCAAGAACAACTATTGAGACACTTTCCAAACTCCATGAATTAACCGTGGCCCGTGCCTTAAAATACTAAGTCCGTACCATCGTGTCTTAAACCAACTTGAAACTCTATGTGACACCACTGCCCAAGTCATACTCTATATGACGGGCTTTACGATCGTGAGACTATGTGGTTATACCCAGCCGTAGAACTCATAGGGCCGTGCCTGCTACTACTCCTGGTAGCTTAACGTAACTTGCCTAACTTACTTTGTAACAACTTGACGAACAAAGGCTGCGTCAAGCTTTGCGCCGTGGGAACGTGCCATGCACGCGTTCGACTATTAACAACCAAGTTATTTTGGGTGCCTAGACTTATGCCACAAGTCGTGCAATACAACTTAACCCGTCGGCGAGCAGAGGCTATGCCATGCCTTGAACGAAGAGACCGTGCATGCTTTATGAAGCATTTATGCGGGCGACGCCTATGAATTTGGCTAACTGTTAGCTTATGGCGGAGACCAACTTTTTCTTCTCTCAAGCCACGGGACGAAGGACCGAGTGTCATTTTCAAAGCACGCCGTGCACCAACTCTAAGACGACCGTTGGACCTTTTCATATTCTAACTCAATTCGACCCGTCGAGATTATTCCCTTTAGCTATGTGGATTTGTCTCTTTTATTATCATGCCTACTTGTGCAAGTTGAAAATATACGATTTATTATGTGAAGGCTAAGATGAGGCAAGTTTACCGAAACTAACCCACCTGAGCGAGCGGTCGTCTCGACCGAGTGATGTCTTCGAGCAGCCGTTGTAAGGCTAAGTCCGAACGCCGTCGACGTTCCTATTCCTCCGATTGACCGAACGCGACGGGGTACTACATCATACACCACTCAGAAAAAGTTTCGTCCTCGAAACTAACTGAGTACTTTTTTCGACTTATAACTTGATTCAACATTCAAGGACTCTCGCACATCTACCCTTGTGTTTCTTAAATCCGAGCCACGCTCGTGCTACCCATAATCTTTTCTTCCAAACTTACGATCTCAAAATCCTCGACACTTTCCCTACCTCAAGTCTCACTTGAATTCAACGTATCACTTAGTTGGATCATGCACACATTCCAGGCGTCCCCGAAATACATACATTTCAACCAAGCCTTGTGATAGTGAATCCAATTCCACCTATCGATCCATTCACTCAATCCTGAAAATCAATCCTACCGATGCTAACTCTCGCAACATGGACATCTCGCCTTGCCGCTAGGTAATCTCTTTAGGCTAAAGTCAATTGTCAGTATTGGAATAACAGTTCCCAAACAACGATATCAATACTGACCCCATCCTAAGGTCAAACCAAGTTGACAGTACAGGGTTTCCTACCCAAGCTCGTATCACTCTGATTTCTAAACATCGAGCATCGATTCCCTACACACATTCTAACATTTCGTCGTACGGGGTCCGAGTCGTTCAGCAAAGCCATCCTATTGTAAGTTTATTCAACCAAATCTTCGATACATCAATATCGTTCGTTCAACAAGCCATTTCACATAGTCTATTTCCTCGAACATGTTCGACATAATCTGCCTATCAATCTTTTTAAGTCAAATATGCTACGACACAATTCATCGCTAAGCCATAATTCACATTTTATACTCCCTAAGTCATCTATCCTAATTCACGAAATCGATCACAAGGTCATCTGACTTAACAATACGTTGCGCCCCGATCTCACGCGAGTCAGATTATCCACGTTGGGCATGAATCACCATGCACGCTCCCGTGGGATAATCATCCTCATCAGGACGTAACTCTTGTTCGAGTCTAGACTGATTCATTCTCGATGCGCAGATTGGACCTACTTAATCCTAAAGTTTATTTCATTTATCATTCGCAAGTCCTAACATCCTCAAATTTTCCTTCACATCAAACCGACAAGTCGAGACAATCAAAGTTGCCGCATCCTGATTTTTCGAGTTCGATTATTTCCACGACATGAATCACCATATCAGCGCTCACGCGAAACGATCGCCCCAAATCCGACGCAACATATGTGCGAGGCTAGAGTTGCACTCGCGCAAGACAAGATCGTCGACGTTGTGGCTATCAATGTAACCATCTAGACACGATCATTTTCATCCAACATTCATCTCAATCAAAATCCTAAGTATAACATCCAACTGAACAATAACACTTGTACGATCGTCATTCGCCGAGTCAGAGTACCCCCGAATTATCACATATCGATCTTTGATATGCCTCAATACCATCGACGATATGCGTAACCTGACGATCTTCCTTTGTAACCAATTTTGAGTCGTACGAATGATGTCATCGTTCGACTAGATAATCTCCTCGACAGTTAATTCAAGTTCGATCATTATCCTTCGAATCATTCACAACATCAAATTCTTCAAATCCAAATTTGCATATTGTTCATCCGTCTATCTTAAATCATCGACCAACGTATTTCCTCAATTCACATCATTCCTTGCTAACTCAATTATCGAGCAACATTCATTCCAATCCTCAAAGTCATTTTTAAACATTTGAATCAAACTTTTCATGCATGCATCTTCTTATCGTGCTAACTTTTTTTTATACGATCCACCTATCAATTTCTTTTATCAAGTCATCCGTTCGCTATACCCTAACTTTCTCTCGATTTGATTTTACCTACTCAATCATTCTCGCGTTTCATACTTCGTACAATCCTCAATCCCATGCACATTTCGTACGCGTCAATTTCTAAGTTGTTCGAATCGACTCATCAAAATCTTCAAGACTATATTTTGCTCAATCATATTCATTCTAAGGCTTTGCATCCACGCGACGCTTGCTGATAGACTCATCGACACCCCACATCCTCAATCGATCGATCGATATTCCTGAGACTATCGCATACACCACTCAGGAATGAAGTCATTCAACAAATCCTTAAATCTATCTTTCGAATCAAAATCGACTTTTTCGAATCCCGTTCGAACCATTTTTCAATTTCTAAACACGCTCACCTATATCGCATCGACGTTATCGTTGTTCGATAGCACCCCTATCGATAGTCATCTCACTTTACTCAATCGAGTTCAACTCATTCTAGCTCGAAATATTACGAATCCCGTACTCGACTTTTCTAAGGTCGACACAATCCTTGGTGTATATGCCCAGCCCGACTTAGCCAACCGTGCTTACGTAAACCATCTTTTGTTTTATCAAAAGTTGTTCTCCTATGTTTTGCAAAATAGATAGACTTATTGCATAGACATCCCGTGGGACAATTGAGAGAGAGCACACCAACGATATCAACTTTACGGAAGCAACACTTCAGAGTTTGCGAAAACAACGGAGTCAAAAAATTCAATCGATAGTCCAAGGACGTAAAGCCGTGCTCTGAGACCATTATGTCACGTCCCGCTCCCGTAGGTGTGATCGTCCTCGCTAAGCCGTCATGCCGCACAAGCCTAGATTGTGCTCGTACAAGGCGGGTTCTATAATGGCCGATTTCAGCGGCTGTGACGAGGTCGTCGCACAAAAGTCCCAAGTAGAGACATTGAAACATGCAGCAGAAATTTAGATCAAACACAAGTTATTCAAAAGAAGCTCTTTATTGATATTGAAGCAAAGGTTACAATAGGGCGCAAGGCCAAGATTATAAGTCTCTCAAGCTCACTCATCTCACATTACAAGTCACTCAACTCTCTCTCATCTCTCAAATACGAGTCTTGAACCAGCGGATGCTTCAGAAGGCGACGTCCATACATTATGTCCCGTATAAGTCTTGACTCCATGCAGTCGCACGCTTCGAATCGCCAAGAAACTCCGTGCCTCGACGAATCCAAGAGAGCTCCACGCCATGAGCTTCTATCTGCACCTGCACATAAAAACTATGTGGGTGTCAGTACTCAACTGTACTGGTGGAATGAGCTCCTCGCCCACCTATACAAAACCAACACGTTTGATTTACTTTGTGCAACATAGCCCCTTTACGATTGTCTTTCTACTCTTACCTTAGGATCAGTTTTAGGACAGCCATCTTGGCCTATTTTGTGCCTCAATACCATCCCGTGCTTGCAACAACAACGTTAGCGCATACCTTGCCTCTAGACCCTTCTCGTGCCAACAATGTTAACCTATCAAGTCGTGTTTGCCTTTCGGCCCAAAATTAGAGACGCAACTACACGATAGACTCCTTTTCCATGTGACCGTGCTACAAAACCCATATCGAGGCTGTGCCTCGCATTTCAGTAAGACTAAACCATATCGCCGCTGTAGAAGTATGGAAAAGAATAAAGAAAGATCCATGCGGCTAGAAAGCACCATGCGCCACAGAGAGTTCATGCGGTTCAAGTATCCATACGGCTCGAGCGTCTATGCGGCTCAAACAAGCTCTATACGGCTTAAAGAGGAGCCACGTGGCCTACAAATAGCTCTTCCGTTTGTCCTTTTCTGCATTAAATACTTTGATGGCTGACAGCTCTGACAAGGTGACAGTTCTGATACAAAGATATCATTATGACTCCCTCATAATGACGAACGCCTTGGGAAGCGAAGAAAATCTCTGACACGTTCCCCGAGAGTCAGAAACTGTCATGCGGCCTTGACACGTGGACAGCCCTATGCGGCCCAAGCGGAGGCTCCCCCATGCGGCTCACGAAGACTAGCCCCATACGGCTCACGAAGACTAGTCCCATGCGGCTCACGAAGACTAGCTCCATGTGGCTCATGAAGACTAGCCCCATGCGGCTCACGAAGACTAGCTCCATGCGGCTCACGAAGACCATCCCCATGTGGCTCACGAGAACTATCTCCACGCGGTTCACTCATGCGGTCATCCACACTCATGCGGCTCAAATCATTACCATGCGGTCCAAATAGTCAGGGGGCCACTCTCAGGCAGCCTTGACACGTGGCCAGCCTTATGCGGCCCAATAAGGAGTAACTTTTCTGCGGCTCAAATTTCTGCTATGGCTTGTAGTTACGAGACGTGGCATGATAGCAGGGCACGTGGCATCAAATTGATCGAAATCCCTCACCAAATCCTAATAAAATATTGGGATCAAATCAGATCATTGGCAAACAAGCAAATTAATGACACGTGTCAAGGAATCCGAGGTTGGCATGACAAATCAGGAGGATTTATGTCAATCAGCATTAATTACCCATAAAAGATTTGATGCAATCACATTTATTGCTCAAATCTCGATGAACGGCCCAGATCCAGTGATCCTTAGCCGACGACTTTCAAGAATGGGCAATCATTGTAAACCCTAATGAGGCCCCCACTCTTATAAATAGCAGGCTGCCATTCCTTTACGAAGATATACGGAGACACATGAGAGACATACACAGAGACAGAAAGAGATATACAGAGAGAGACATAGAGAGCCAGAGAGCCTGAAAAGAGAGCATTTCTTCATCAACGCCCAACAGTTCTTCTACAGAGCCAAGGCTGTACCCGATCGTCCAAGGAGTAAGGCAGAGCTGCCGTCGCTTTCCCCGAACCTCTACCGTCACCCCCAGAATCTAAACTAAACAATTGTACTTAGATTGCTGTACCTAGGTTTTTGTCCCTAGACATTCTTTGTACAAGCGAGTTTGTATTGTGAAGTAAAAGTCCAGTCCTTCGATAATTGTTCTGTTCTTTTATATTTCATGGCAAACACGATGGCGACTCTGCTGGAGACTAACTTCTCCACGGCTGAGGAGTTGGGGACGCAATCGGATGCAGCCAAACTTGGCTCCACGCAACAGAGGATGGTTATCTGCTTCGACCAACAGGCATTTGAAGAAATGCTCTCTGAAGGAAGTGCTGGCCCGGTCCAGAAGCGAACCCGCACAAAGAAAGCTCGCTGCGAGTGGAGGCCAAAATCATTTGCTCCTCCACAAGCTCTGGACGGGGTACTCTCTGCTACCCAAGATGGCGAATACGACTCTCATATGGCTCCACTTCGAGCCGTAGAGGACTCTACTGTCCCCAAGTTCGGAAGAGGAAAGCACTACGATGCTGGACTTGCAGGGACAAAGAGTGGTTCTATGCGCCCCAAAAAGAAGCCGAACGCTCATATGGCCAAGTCTGCCAACCATATGCAGGATGCTCATGCGGTTGAATCTGCCAGCCGCATGAAGTAGGTCTATGCGGCCAGATCATCGGGCCGCATGAAGAAAACTTATGCGGCTGAGACTCCCAGCCGCATGAAGAAAGTCTATGCGGCTACGCCTGTCAGCCGCATGAAGATTATTGATGACAACCGCATGACGCCTACTCCACGCGGCTCTGTCTTCGACCGACTCTCCTATGGTCCTGATCTCTTGTGCTCCCAAGAAGATATGTCTGACTCTCTCCAGCACCACTTAGACTCTTCCTACTATGTGCCCTCATGAACTAGAGCGAAGAAGTCTAGGGCAGTACGAGCTTGGCAAGCTCGATCCGCTGATCCGACCTCTGACCATCCGAGCGTCCCGCATACTGTTATGCGGGCCTCAGATGGGATGTTGTACAGAACCACTCGAGTCCAGCCCCCGGCGGCGAACGGACAGAGAGGTTCCCAAAAGTCTCCAAAAATCTAGGGAGCAAACATGGTCGATCCAGACCTGTCTGACTTGCGTGCGGCCATCCTCTACAAACGCAAGGAAAGAGAAGATGCATCGGGGTACAAAAAGCCCTCCCACGGACGTCATTGCACCCAAGTCATCGTCAACTGCTGTTGCAATAATACGATGGTGCGAGAAGACCGGCAGTCCCTCTTTCAAAGACTGCAACATCCGACTTCAGAAGACGAGGCACTTCCCGTCGTCTCCTGCAACTCTGCTCAGAAAGTCCCCGCCGATGGGAGAGGAAAAAAGGCAAATGTTCCCAGCCCGAAGATTTCAACCACTTTGACCAAAAGACTGTCGTCTAAGCGGGTGCCCACCACCGGAGTTTTCCAAGGTACTCGTTCTAAGATAAAATCTGCTACAGTGGAAGATTCTTCGTCCACACCACTGGGGGTTGTTGGGACTGGGGGTAGCACTCCTCCGAACCTCCACAACAATCCGATGTTCCAAGAAGACGAGCCGGGGGAAACAACTCTCCCATCAGATGCAGCAAACCCTGACGTCCCCGAGGACGTCCACAACTCCCAAGACGAGACGAACTCGGAAACTGGGGGTACTATTCCTTCTGAGTCCGAAACAGAGGAAGACATTCCCACATACCCCGATAATTTATCATTACATGGGTATGACTCGGAAGACACCTTCTCCACTGTGCCATCCATCTCTTCTCACGTAAGGACGGTATTCATGACGGACAGTAATCAAGGTGGTTCCAGTGATCGCCAACGCATCGACACTCTCGAGGCCATACTGCTTTCCTTGGTCAAGTCTGTAGACGAGATCAAAGCGACCCTTCCAACTCTGCAAGGAGGAACGCTTGGCCATACAAGCGCGGGTCCTGCGGTCAATGCGGACTCAAATTCAGCAGCACCGAACTCAGGCAATAATCCTCCTGAAGTAACGGCCCCCATCGCCGTGGATGAGGCCCACGAAGCGAGGAGAGAGGCCCAGGAGCTCTGGGCCATGTTTCACGCTCAAGAAAATTCTCAAGACCTCAGAATACGGCAATCGTACCCTGCTGCATGGAGGGATGTCCCCTTCCCACCAAGATATAAGCCGTTCAATATCAATCCTTATGATGGCAAGACCTCCGCAAGTCGGTACATCACTTACTTCGATGTCACCACCGACCATCTGCCCCATGATGATGCCATCCTCACACGATTATTCATCGGGGCATTGGAAGGAGTCACCTTCGACTGGTATCGTAACCTGCCAGACAACTGCATCCACTCCTTCGCCGGCTTCAAGAGCATGTTATTGGAGAGATTCTACGAGGTAGGGCAGGACGTCACGATGTCCACCCTCATGGACGTCGTTCAAGAGGAGAATGTCACGACCCGCACCCTAGCGTTAGGGCACGAGACATGGGTACGTCCAGCCTACACCACAGTATCGGCGGTAGAACGTTGTTCTAGGTCATAGTCACATCTAAAACAATATGCTATACTCTCCAGACGGAGGACAAATACATAAGGGAACTATCTCAATCACAACTCTAAAGATAGATAACAACAGATGAAATAGATAAGATAATCCACATGAGAGAGAACCAGGAGTGATAGTAAAACAGTTCTATTATACAACACAAGATTTCAAATACAACTCTAAGGCAAACAATAAAGAAAATGAACAAACTCTAGGAAAATACTCCAAGCTCTACCAGTGTCCTCTAGGCTAACTGTGAACTCCAAGTACCTGTAAAATTTTATCAACGGGTCCAATCAGGACAGAAACGAGCATATATCTCTCACAACAGTTTATATCAGGAATGGACATATAAAGCAAGCTATAGAAAACTATACATGAATCGCTGTAAAGAGAAATCAACAAGAGAGGAGATATAATTGAGATATAATATGATAAGTAAAGAATATAACCTTCTACGTGAATCAGAGCAAGAATTGGTTCTGTAAACAGCTTGGATTGTACATGGATACAGCTATGGAATGCACATGGATAACTACTGGGGATAATGATCACATAACCAACTACACTCTCCCTGCCCCCAACCAATACACAAGGATCGAAGCATGTTATGTTATTGCACATGGATAATAACTACTGTATACATAGAGCTCATATGGTCATGAGTGTACATGA
Source organism: Iris pallida (assembly GCA_029216955.1). NCBI lineage: Eukaryota > Viridiplantae > Streptophyta > Magnoliopsida > Asparagales > Iridaceae > Iris > Iris pallida. The sequence continues at coordinate 835,308 of JANAVB010024199.1, forward strand.
ATAACACATGAGTGCACATGGATAAAGGTGAATACATGGAGTACATGATGACCATGATAAAGTACATGAACATGACATACTCGATGTATCCGAGGGGATAACATCGCATGAAAAGATCTAGAGGGTACCGATCCGTGTGAACGTCGTGTCAGCATCAAGTATACTAGTCTATAACAAGAGTACATATCCAAAGAAGCATGAAAAGATCAGAGAATGTACTCGCCTGGTAATCCAAGCCGCTGATAAATGTAGATGTCCAACTGGAGTCACAGTGTCCTATTTAGAGCAATCACAAGTCACAAAAGAGTCTAACATAAAATAAGAGTAATCTACAGTGCATTTTAGATAGTTCTAGGTTCTTCTAGGTCAACGTCTAATCAACAAGTCCACTAGGTCAACTAAAGTCAAATTAGAGTCAAACTAAAGTCAACTAATCAAGTTCTAATTCAATCCGAGTCAAACTAAGCCAATGGTTTGACCTATAGTTGACTTTTGGTTAATATAGTCAACCTGGTCAAAGGGGATCAACTCTAGTCTCTAAGTATTAAACTATGAGATTGTACTAATTCCGAATTACGGACAAGTAAAATAAAATAAAATAAGAATAAATAACTAATGGTGACACATAGAGAACCATCCACAAGCATTGTCGGATGGTAAAACAAATATCACCAACGTGTCTAGAAGTATCAAATCAGCTAGGATTGCCTGTCCTTAAGTCTAATTCTGGACACAGGGACAAAACGATAATTTCGGGCGAAAACGATGTCCGCCGTTGGACCCGCTTTGCACCGAAAAGCGTGCCAGAGTCAACTGTCTCTAAAGTCATCAAACTACATGTCTACAGATCTGGTTTTCCGATACGAACCCAACCGTATGTCCAAAGTTGGATTCCGGCGGGCCGTACACAAAATCGCCCGTTGAGTGGGACCGTGGGGTCCGCAAAATGACGTACGATTCGACTGTCTCAAATTTGGACCAAACTTGGCATGCAGGACCAGAAAAATGATACGGTCCTGTTGGCGCAAGTTTTGTCTCGATTTGACGAGCGTGCACAAAGTAATTGGAGAATTTACAAAGTGCACGATACGGTAAATTTCGACGGATATGTATCAAATTCGTCGCGCACATGCGACCAATTTGAATTCCGTCAAAGCCGACACGACCGCGAAACTGTTACGCAGCTTTCGATGCTTTCGGTTCGCAACCACGTCGTCTGGATTGGCGTGACGTACGTCGTGTGGAACAATTTTCTAATTTTTAAAACAGGTTTTTGGAAAATTTTGGGATTCGATTTCTCGACGCTCAGTCGATGATTTCCAAATCCACAAAAAGGGTGATGAAGGCCTATATGTTGTCTAAAAGTCTCTTCAAATAGATTTTCTAATATGGCATTAGATCGATCAGAATCGATCTACAAACAGGGAGGGTTGGACTGCACTAGTGCTCTATTTTTGGACAGATTTTTCGGGTTTTTGGGTTCGATTTTTCTTCGATTCTGGATCGTTTTACTAAAAACTAATTGGAGGGGTCTAAAGACCTATATGTTGTGCTTCTATCGAAGCAATTGGTTCAAAATTCGATGGAAGTACTAGGGAGAATTTTACCTGTGAAGTCGACCCTTCGCAGCTACTGCTGCTGCTCTGCTTGAGTTGCACGCGCACGCGCGACCATTCCAGCCGGCGGCGGCCGCCCCCCGGCGGCGCGGGTAGCCAGGGTGGTACGCCAGGTCAGGCTGGGGGTGGTGGCGGTGAAGGTGCTTAGGGTTTCGAGGGTTTTCGTTTCGTTTCTGATCGTTATATAAGCTCTGTAAACCGTCGGGTTGGGAGGAATTTCCCACTGTTCGGGCTGTTGAGGAGTTCGGTCGTGGGGCCTGGGGTCCAATTGTTGGGCCAGGCTCTGCTAACATTTGGGCTGGCTGGGCTGGAGGATTGGGCTAGGAACTGTAGCCTGGGCTGGGATTACCTCCTTTAACAACCAACATATATATATATTTAGTTATATACACATATACACATATTTATACATTTATGTATATTTATATATATACATACACCCGTACAACCATATATATATATATATATATATATATATATATATATATATATATATATATATATATATGTATATATACACATTCACAACTTATATATATATTTATCAATACATACATATATATATACATATATATATAATATATATATATATATATATATATATATATATATATATATATATATATATATATATATATATATATAGATATATATATATATATATATATATATATATATATATATACTTATATTTATTTATCCACACATTCTTATATATACTTATATATTACATATTTATATATATATAAATACACTTATACACGTATATATATATATATATATATATATATATATATATATATATATATATATATATTATTCATATATTTATATATACATACATTTATATATGAATAAACAAATACACTTATATATATATGTAATTATATTTATATATACACACATACACTAATATATATATATATATATATATATATATATATATATATATATATATATATATATATATATATATATATATATATATATATATATATATATATATATATATATTTTATATATATATATATATATATATATATATATATATATATATATATATATATATATATATATACATATATATATATATATATTTTTTATATATATATATATATATATATATATATATATATATATATATTTTACCTATAACAATATATCAATATTAATATATAACATACCAATATTTAATATACATATTTTACCTGTAACAATATTTAGCAAATAACTGCCAATTCCTAAAAAATATATACGAAGATAAAAGTCTTTACCAAACATGTCTACAAGGCCGTATTTGGTCCCATTACATCCCTATAAAGGCTTGGATTCGGTTCGGGCCCAGTTCGGGCTAAGTTGGTACAATCGGGTCATCCAAAATCAATATATTTAATTAATAAATAAATAGTTCATCGGTGGGGATTAAGTCGCAACTTAATCTGGTTTTCCTAGTTAGGACACTCATATGGCTTTGCATTCCCTTACCAGGGATAATACACTAGTCAAAGCATGCCACTGCACTACCCGTACCATGATTCCTAATCGTCTTATATTTCAAAACTCTACAATGGCTAAAGTCATCTACCGTGATAATTAACTAATAATTATTTATAAAAATCACAATTTAATTTAAATAAATAATAATAATAAAAAATAACTCGACAATTTTCGGGAAGGGAGGCTACAAATCTACCCACCTTAAAAGTAATTTCGTCCTCGAAATTTAGGTCGGTCGTACTCCTTCTAGGTCAACACCCAACAATCAAAGTCTCTAAGAAAAATTTTTAATCATACAATTAGGAAGAATAAAATATGCAGGATCATGGTCAAATCATAGGAGTTGAATGTCTCACCTAGGTGTGTAAGTCATACTAGATCAAGCCAGTCATCGGGTATAAATCATATAAACAGTCTAGGGAGTCCAATTGGAAAGATAAGGGAACGCCAATCATCAAGGCCATAGGGCAGTCTACCAACCTTTATGAAATTGGCAACTATCAAAGAACATAACTAGTAACTAACTCTGAAGGGTTACTAATTCCAAATATAATCAAGAAAATCAAAGTTTAAATCACGACTTGTCAATAGCACAAAAAAAAATCCAAGCACACTATATATATATAAGAAAATTTTAGTCCCAATACGATCTAAGTTGATCAATCAGGATGAATCAATGTTTGGGCAAGATAGAGAACGAGGTCATTGAAGTCTGAGCACGAGTATCCAAGATTTGAAATCTATGTCACAATTGGTTTAATTCAATTGAATAAGATCCCAATATATTGGATGATAAGAAGGATGACCAAGTCAACTGGTCGGTCAAAGGAATTAGAATTTAAAGGATGATGCAAGGATATAGAATTGAATCAATATCCTCCTTTGGATAGGAAAACTATATGTGATACCTCGGGTCTGTCTAATAAGTATAGTGTCTTATCTTTCTGAAATATGTGAAAGGCAGATAATAAAGAGTTCACAGACGATGTTATTGAGTACAATACGTGGCTCATAGCCGACAAAATAGTTCAAAGGGGAATTGTCAAGGCTGTCGCGGATGAGACTCTAGGGCAAGTTTAACTATGTCTCCATCCACGTAGAATAATATATGAAAAGCGAACCAAAGTGCAATAGGTTGATCAGACCATCTTGCACCGATTCTGATTAGACAATGTGTTAGTGGGTGTCGACCCCCAATAATACATGTCATGATCAAGCTCGAAAAGAAGATAAGCTTGCAAAACTGGTTCTAAATTAGCAACATAAGGTAGTCAAAATATAAGTAAGGATAATGATGAAAGAAGTTAAATAGTCTAAGTGAACTTATCAATGTGGTTCACAATGACTAGGATTTGCTGGGTAGTGAGACATTCTACCCACCTTAAAAGAGTTAAACTAATAGGGTGATGGAACAATGGGTCAAGCCATCAAGATAAAGTACAAAGTTGAGCATTTAAAGAATCAAGCAGAACACCAACACATGTCGGGTCAAAAGAAGTGAGTCAAGTTGGATTTCTGATTGAAATCGAAAATAGTTGGTATTATGGTATAGATCATAGTTAGTCATTTCGTCTCGAAAGTCATATCAAAAGGATAGTATACAAGGAGATGAGTTTAATGGGACACGATATGCCCACATGACGATAGACTCGTCTGGGCCTTGTACACAATTTGTTGGAGGGTAACAACTAGTATTACACTCCGAATATCAAAATCAAGGTAAGAAATGTCAAGGATCCCAAAATAGAAAATGGCAGTTCCAGAGGTGACAATTAATGCACAAAGTAAAGGAGATCAAGTTGAAGCACGAAATAAAATCAGTTACAGAATAAATAATTTAGGGATACAGTTCTAGAAAGAGAATACTGTTAAGGAACGATCAAATTATTATTCAAATATTACGAACGGTTAGAGAGTCACAATAAAAGATCTAGATTTGAGGAAAGTCAAGTATCATCTGCCTCTGAAACCCTGAAGTTCACCTGATCATAAATGCTAATCGTATCTTTACCTTACTAGTCTCCCTATGATAATTCAATCCTCATATGTTTACCATCCAGATTTTACAACCTTCCGTTATCTAAATCCTTACCATGATCATCATAGGCAGGATTCTAAATTTTTAAAACATTTCTCATGAAGCATGCCCCTTCTTATTAAGAATCAATACTATTCATTTTAAATCAATTTCCATATTTCTTCATATTGTCCCAATTTAGATCCGAAACCTCTAACTCAAGTTTATGAGATCTTTAAACTGTTTAAATTGTTTTCTCGTATCATTCAATTCTCAAAATCTCTAGGCCTTACAAACTTATTTTCCATCGTAAAATCAACCTTCATATTTTCTTCGACATACACCCATGAATATTATTCTCCTAAATTTTTTTAAAATTTTACAACAATGTCCAAATTTCCATAGCCTTGTGTCCTCTCTATCCCTAGTCATTTCCTTGCAATATTTTGTTCAATTTCATATCTTTATTGAATACAATTAAATTATTATTTTTCCATTACTAACCTTCTTTAAAGCCTTAGGGTAAAACTGCCCGAGAATCAATAACCAAAATTTTGAAGTTCTCAAACTAAGTTGACCTTGAATATCCTCATCAGTTTTGAAATACACTTACGAGTTATTCATACCAAGTTTTCTCTAAGTGTGGTTTGTTTCCAGACTGGTAGTATACATCTCTTTGATTTCATCCTAGACCTTTACCACATATCATTCTCAAGTTTCCATGTTAACATCCAACCTTTTGGATTCCTACAAAATCATCACATGATAACCAGTTCAATCATTTCCGAGCTATATGATTTATGACACTTACTCAACCTTTTCCATAAAAAATACGAAGACTCAAGGGTTACAAAGTATGTAGGTACGACAGAGTTTAAGAAAATGGGAATACAAGAAATAATGGTAAGGAAGGAATAATGAAGATCTGCTCAAAAGAGATGAACCAATCAAGATCAAATTCAAGAGGAAAAGGAATTCAAATCGAAATTCGTAATGAGATTCTCAAGGGTCATCCCTGGAATCTCTCAAAGGATCTAAAGTGTGATTGAGTATCTCTAATTCTAACACCTTATTTCTTATACTCTATAGCAGGCTCGTAGCAGTACAACTAAGTCATCGCGCTACTACAAAATTGCACAAATGCGAATCTCAACCTGCATGGGCCACCAATAAAAACGTGTCATGACCCGCACCCTAGCGTTAGAGCACGAGACGTCGGTACGTCCACCCTACGCCGCAGTATCAGCGGTAGAACGCTGTTCTAGGTCATAGTCATATCTAAAATAATATGCTATACTCTCCAGACGGAGGACAAACACATAAGGGTACTATCTCAATCACAACTCTAAAGATAGATAACAGCACGATGAAATAGATAAGATAATCCACAAGAGAGAAAACCATGAGTGATAGTAAAACAGTTCTATTAAACAACACAAGATTTCAAATACAACTCCAAGACAAACAATAAAGAAAATGAACAAACTCTAGGAAAATACTCCAAGCTCTACCAGTGTCCTCTAGGCTAACTGTGAACTCCAAGTACCTGTAAAATTTTATCAACGGGTCCAATCAGGATAGGAACGAGCACATATCTCTCACAACAATTCATATCAGGAATGGACATATAAAGCAAGCTATAGAAAACTATACATGAATCGCTATAAAGAGAAATCAACAAGAGAGGAGATATAACTGAGATATAATATGATAAGTAAAGAATATAACCTTCTACGTGAATCAGAGCATGAATTGGTTATGTAAACAGCTTGGGTTGCACATGGATACAACTATGGAATGCACATGGATAACTACTGGGGATAATGATCACATAACCAACTACACTCTCCCTGCCCCCAACCAATACACAAGGATCGAAGCATGTTATGTTATTGCACATGGATAACAACTACTGTATACATGGAGCTCATATGGTCATGAGTGTACATGAATAACACATGAGTGCACATGGATAAATATGAATACATGGAGTACATAATGACCATGATAAAGTACATGAACATGACATACTCGATGTATCCGAGGGGATAACATCGCATGAAAAGATCCAGAGGGTATCGATCCGTGTGAACGTCGTGTCAGCATCAAGTATACTAGCCTATAACAAGAGTACATATCCAAAGAAGCATAAAAAGATCAGAGAATGTACTCGCCTGGTAATCCAAGCTGCTGATAAATGTAGATGTCCAACTGGAGTCACAGTGTCCTATTTAAAGCAATCACAAGTCACAAAAGAGTCTAACATGAAATAAGAGTAATCTACAGTGCATTCTAGATAGTTCTAGGTCCTTCTAGGTCAAAGTCTAATCAACAAGTCCACTAGGTCAACTAAAGCCAAATTAGAGTCAAACTAAAGTCAACTAGTCAATTTCTAATTCAATCCGGGTCAAACTAAGCCAATGGTTTGACCTATAGTTGACTTTTGGTTAATATAGTCAACCTGGTCAAAGGGGATCAACTCTAGTCTTTAAGTATTAAACTATGAGGTTGTACTAATTTTGAATTACGGACAAGTAAAATAAAATAAAATAAGAATAAATAACTAATGGTGACACATAGAGAACCATCCACAAGCATTGTCGGATGATAAAACAAATATCACCAACGTGTCCAGAAGTATCAAATCAGCAAGGATTGCCTGTCCTTAAGTCCAATTCTGGACAAAGGGGCAAAACGGTAATTTTGGGCGAAAACGATATCCGCCGTTGGACCCGCTTTGCACCAAAAAGCGTGCAAGAGTCAACGGTCTCTAAAGTCATGAAACTACATGTCTATAGATCCGGTTTTCCGATACGAACCCAACCGTATGTCCAAAGTTGGATTCCGGCAGGCCGTGCACAAAATCGTCCGTTGAGTGGGACCGTGGGGCCCGCAAAACGACGTACGATTCGACTATCTCAGATTTGGACCAAACTTGGCATGCAGGACCAGAAAAACGATATGGTCATGTTGGTGTAAGTTTCGTCTCGATCTGACCAGCGTGCACAAAGTAATTGGAGAATTTACAAAGTGTACGATACGGTGAATTTTGACGGATACGCATCAAATTCGTCGCGCACATGCGACCAATTTGAATTCCGTCAAAGCCCACACGACCGCGAAACCGTTACGCAGCTTTCGATGCTTTCGGTTCGCGATCACGTCGTCCGGATTGGCGTGCCGCACGTCGTGTGGAACAATTTTCTAATTTTTAAAACAGGTTTTTGGGAAACTTTGGGATTCGATTTCTCGACGCTCAGTCGATGATTTCCAAATCCGTAAAAAGGGTGATGAAGACCTATATGTTGTCTAAAAGTCTCTTCAAATAGATTTTCTAATATGGCATTAGATCGATCAGAATCGATCTACAAACCGGGAGGGTTGGACTGCACTAGTGCTCTATTTTTGGACAGATTTTTCGGGTTTTTGGGTTCGATTTTTCTTCGATTCTGGATCGTTTACTACAAACTAATTAGAGGGGTCTAAAGACCTATATGTTGTGCTTCTATCGAAGCAATTGGTTCAAAATTTGATGGAAGTACTAGGGAGAATTTTACCTGTGAAGTCGACCCTTCGCAGCTACTGCTGCTGCTCTGCTTGAGTTGCACGCGCGCGCGCGACCATTCCGGCCGGCGGCGGCCGCCCCCCGGCGGTGCGCGTGGCCAGGGTGGTACGCCAGGTCGGACTGGGGGTGGTGGCGGCGAAGGTGCTTAGGGTTTCGAGGGTTTTCGTTTCGTTTCTGATCGTTATATAAGCTCTGTAAACCGTCGGGTGGGTAGGAATTTCCCACTGTTCGGGCTGTTGAGGAGTTCGGTAGTGGGGCCTGGGGTCCAATTGTTGGGCCGGGCTCTGCTAATATTTGGGATGGCTGGGCTGGAGGATTGGGCTAGGAACTGTAGCCTGGGCTGGGATTCTCTCCTTTAACAACCAACATATATATATATTTAGTTATATACACATATACACATATTTATAAATTTATGTATATCTATATAAATATATATATATATATATATATATATATATATATATATATATATATATATATATATATATATATATACGTATACGTACACACATAAATAATATCTATTTACATTTATATATATATATATTTTTTATATATATATATATATATATATATATATATATATATATATATATATATATATATATATATATATATATTTTTATGTACATATACACATTCACAACTTATATATATATTTATCAATACATATATATATTTATCAATCCATATATATATATATATATATATATATATATATATATATATATATATATATATATATATATATATATAAAAAAAATATATATATATATATTTTATATATATATTTTATATATATATATATATATATATATTTTATATATATATATATATATATATATATATATATATATATATATATATATATATATATATATATATATATATATACTTATATATTACATATATATATATATATATATATATATAAATACACTTATACACGTATACATATATATATATATATATATATATTATTATTCGTATATTTTATATACATACATTTATATATGAATACACAAATACACTTATATATATATGTAATTATATATATATATACACACATACACTAATATATATATATATATATATATATATATATATATATATATATATATATATATATATATATATATATATATATATATATATATATATATATATATATATATATATATATATTTGTCACGATCCGCACCCGCTAAAAGGGCACGTGACGCGACAACGCCCAGCCCTCACCAGAAAAACGGCGTGGAACGCTGTGTATTTTCTAGTCTGACAACAGTTTATATATATAACAAAACCTGTCGAGAATATAGTCAACTCCGAACGGAGGACAAGCAATGAATATATATAAGTACTCAATCACAACTCTAAGATGAAAAGTAAAGACTGAAAGATAAAGACAACAAGACGATAAAATATAACCTGTCAAGTCCAGATACAAATAATATACAAGTCCAGTCTCTAATACAGTCCAAATATAATACAGTCTCAAAAAGTAACTAGAAACTAAGTCCAGTATAAAGACCTACTCTAACTAAACAAGTGGTATAGTCTCGTCAGACGGAGCTACGCCCTGCGGGACCAAGTCTAGGCCCACTACGTCGTCCGGACCGTAGTAGGTACTGCAATCTTCCTCGTCGATATCTGTAATATTTTATCAACAGTCCAGTCAGGATGGAACAAGTACATATATCTCATAACAGATCTTAAGATAGAATAAAAGCTATAAGACTGTAAATAGAGCATATACAATGAATCATGGAGTGTACATGTATGTATCATGGCATGGTAAGCTGTAAAGCTAGAGCTAGAACAAGAGAATAGAATGGGATCATGGCATGTACACAATCAAGGTAAGCTATATATATCCAATGTGTGTGAGTAGTAGTTTCGGCTTGTGGTCGGCTTGGGTACCTGTCGAGAATCGGCCTGGCAAGTCATAAGTGCGGTATATGACTCACACTGTTTAAGAATACAAGGGGATATGATTACAGGCATACGCTACTACTCCCCTACCCCAACTGGTAGAATGGATCCAAACAGGACACGTCACTGCACGGGATTCTAATGAGAAGGTAGCTAGCCTTCTCTAGAATCAGTGACCATATATTGAGCAAGATCTACAAGGGTGCTTGCACAATACATCCCAACCTAAGAAGGAGAAAACATCTCTCGTCGGGATCCAAGAATACCAATCCGTGAGAACCATGTGTCGAGAATAAGCATATCAACACTAAGTACATGAATCATAATAGTTATCATAAATTGGGAATAAGTATCAGAGAATGTACTCGCTTGTAAGATGATAATATACGTCGACTGGATCAACTGCAGTATCTCGAGGACCTATAGAGAACAAGACGTATCAATACTAAGTTTAGGAAGTAAAGTTAAATCAAAATAAACCCTATTTAGTCATTCTAGGTCAAGACATGTCTAGTCGGGTCAATCTTGGTCATGGGAGAACATTAGAAGTCAATCCGAATCAATCTAGGTCAAAAACTGACTTACCATTGACTTTTGGTCAACGGGTCAACTTTGGTCAACTCTAGGTCAACCCTAGGTCACTGGTGACAAATAGTTGACTTTTAGTCAACTATCCAAGTTAAATGGAATTTGGAACTAAATTGGGTAAAGTGTTGACCCATAGTTGACTTTTAGTCCAAAAAGTCAACCGTGGTCAACCGGGTCCAAGACTAGGTTTAGACAGCTAATCCTACTCATTACCAACCTATACAACCTATATCCAAGTACATCTTGGACTTGGAAACTCGAATCTTGGTCGTGGGCCAATTCCCTATTTTACCCCTTTTAAGGGTAAAATTCTACCCTCGGCGATTATCTAGATAGCCTACCTACGCTATTTATTTTGACCCGTGCTCCCTAGGGTAGTAGGGTACTATCCTATAGGTTCGTTATCTACCAAAATACCTAGATAAAGTGGACGTCTAGTCCACCTTACGGCCCGTTGCAGATATCTTGAATATTTCAAGATACGCGCTGATACGGCGTGATACCGGCGCCCTACGACCCCGATTTTCACTCGGAAGCTTACCCGCAAAATCTAAATCACGTAACCTAGGCCTATGTCAAGTTTCATCGCTATCCGATGCTCCGGGCTCAATTTCGCCCTCTAACTCGATTTCTAACAAAAAGCCCCCTTTTTACTCTCGTTCTAATTCTCCTCTATGATTTTCGATTTTAGTTCTTCTTCTTCTCAACTTCTCTAATCTTCTTCTTCTTCTCTAATTCTTCTTCTTACTCCTCCTTCCTATTCTTCTTCAATTTCCTAACTTCTCTAGTTTTCCTCTTCTCCAACTTCCTTCTTGGACTCTCATTTCTAACCCCACTTCTTTCTAACTTCTAACTTTCTTCTTTCCTATTCTTCTATCCATCTACCTATATATGTAAAATATATATACATATCTATCTATATATATATATATATATATATATATATATATATATATATATATATACATACTAGGTGCTATGGGGGGGGGGTTTAATTGGGCAAATAGGGGGGTGAATTGGGGGGGGGAGGAGGGGAAGGAGCTGCCAATGGCAGCTCCTACTGCTGCCATTGCTACTGCTAGCTGCTGCTGCAGCTAGCCCTGCTGCTGCTGCTGCAGCTAGCCCTGCTGCTGCTGCTGCTTAAGCTCTGCTGCTGCTGCTGCTTAAGCTCCTGCAGCTGCTGCTGCTCTCCCTACTGCCACTGCTGCCTTCTTCTTCCCTCCCTCTCTTCTCTATATACATATACATATACATATATATATATATATATATATATATATATATATATATATATATATATATATATATATATATATATATATATCTATAACCTATCTATCTATCTATCTATCTATATATATATCTATTTCTATATATATATATATCCATATATCTTATCCTCTCCTCCCACCTATATATATATACACACATATATCTCTACATATATACACACACACACAATACATATTATATATACATACATATATATATAAATACACATATACATCTATATATATATATCTCCTCAACCACACACACAACCACACCACCACTCTCATTCTCATCCCACCACTCTCTACACACACACAACCAAATACATGTATACATATATATTCATATATATATATATATATATATATATATATATATATATATATATATATATATATACATATATATATACATATACCATATATATATATATATATATATATATATATATATATATATATATATATATATATATATTTTTTTTTTTTATTTTATATATATATATATATATATATATATATATATATATATTTATACCATTTAACATACAAAACCCCTAATAACTCTAACCTAATTTTCTAGGGAGAACCTACTAAAATAGAGGGCAAAGTGTAGAGAATTGAATTCTCTACACTTAATGTGAATGACAAAAATGAAAAGGAGAAATAAATGAAGGATTTATGACAAACCTAAATGAAGTTGGAGAGAGAGCTTGGAGAGAAAGAAATTTGAGGAAGAGAGAGAGAGAGCTATGTGGAGAAGACAAAAGGGGGGGTTACTTCATGGCCGGCCACTCCTAGGGCTATTGGGTTGGGATCCAATAGCCCACAACCCACTAACTCTAGTTTGGGGTTTATTTTGAAATCGGGTTGGTTCGGTTTGATTCGGTTTGATTCTAAATACAAATTAAGCCTCTAAAATGACTAATTAAGTCATGGAAATTAGGTTAATAATTTCTAGCCTATTTATGATGGTACATGGGCTAAGCCCAGCTAGTATGGGGGTTCCACTAGGGTCCAGGCTACCCGGGTCTCCAAATTGGGTCCGAATTGGATAAAATTCAAACTAACCCAAATAAATTCCTAAAAATCATATAAAATCAAATAAAATTCCTAAAATATTTTAAAACTTGAAAATGACAAAAATACCCCTAATTTGAAAACTGGGGGTGACAAATCTACCCTCCTTAAAAAAATTTCGTCCTCGAAATTGAATGAGAACTAACACTGCAATCATGAACAGAACAAGGAAGAAAAAGAAAGATTTTTACCTCAAGTCCCGAAGAGATATGGGAATCGCTCCCGCATGTCGTCCTCCCTCTCCAAGGTGGACTCACCTGGAGAGTGGTGTCTCCATGCTACGCGAACTAAGGGAATGACCTGGTTCCGGAGCACCTTCTCTCTTCGGTCCATGATCTCGACCGACTTCTCTGGGTAGCTGAGTGTCGGTCCCACCTCGATCTCGGAGTGGTCTAAGATGTGACTGGGATCTGCCACGTACCGTCTCAGCTGTGATACGTGGAATACACTGTGCACTCCCTCTAGTGCAGGCGGTAACTCCAGTCGGTAAGCCACTGCACCGACCCTGCCCAGGATACGGAATGGTCCGATATATCGTGGACTAAGCTTCCCGTCGCCACCAAAACGAATCGTGCCACGCGTCGGAGAAATCCGCAGAAAGACAAGATCATCAACCTAGAACAAAACACAAGACTTAGAGCTTGATCTAAAACAGTCACAATCAGACTCAAATAATAGAAAAATCTAAACTATACCTCAAACTCCAATGGCCTCCGGTGGCTATCGGCCCAATGCCGCTGCCTATCCTGTGCCACCCGAAGTCTATCTCTGATAACCCTGACCTTCTCTGCAGCATCCACCACCATCTCAAGGCCAAGCAAAACCCTCTCACCGACATCATCCCAAGACAAGGGAGTACGGCACCTCCGTCCGTATAGAGCCTCGAAAGGTGACATCTCTATACTGGCTTGGTAGCTGTTGTTGTAAGCAAACTCTACCAAGTGAAGGTGGTCCTCCCAAGATCCCCCGAAGTCCAAGACACAGGTACGCAGCATATCCTCGAGGGTCTGAATCGTCCTCTCCGACTGCCCGTCTGTCTGGGGGTGATATGCTGTACTGAACTTGAGCGATGTGCCCAAGCTAAGTTGTAAACTCCGCCAGAAGTGGGAAATGAATCGGCTGTCCCGATCCGAGACTATACTCACTGGCACCCCGTGTAATCGGACTATCTGTTGCACGTACATCTCGGCCAACCTCTCCGTCGACAAACCCACTTTGAAAGGCAAAAATCCCATCGTTAGTTAAACGAGCTCCCAAATAAGAACCGCCGAATCGAGGTTCTTACTGAAATTCGTTGACCTCTTAGGAGTTTCTGGCTTCTAAGCTCAAGCACTATACGCCTCCAACATCCATCTTCTCATATATATATATATATATATATATATATATATATATATATATATATATATATATATTATATATATATTATATATATATATTATATATACTTACAAATACACCCATATTTAATATACATATTTTACCTATAACAATATATCAATATTCATATATAACATACCAATATTTAATATACATATTTTACCTGTAACAATATTTAGCAAATAACTGCCAATTCCTAAAAATATATACGAAGATAAAAGTCTTTACCAAACATGTCTACAAGGCCGTATTTGGTCCCATTACATCCCTATAAAGGCTTGGATTCGGTTCGGTCCCAGTTCGGGCTAAGTTGGTACAATCGGGTCATCCAAAATCAATATATTTAATTAATAAATAAATAGTTCATCGGTAGGGATTAAGTTGCAACTTAATCTGGTTTTCCTAGTTAGGACACTCATATGGCTTTGCATTCCCTTATCAGGGCTAATACACTAGTCAAAGCATGCCACTGCACTACCCGTGCCATAATTCCTAATCGTCTTGTACTTCAAAACTCTACAATGGCTAAAGTCATCTACCGTAATAATTAACTAATAATTATTTATAAAAATCACAATTTAATTCAAATATATAATAATAAAAAAATAACTCGACAATTTTTGGGAAGGGAGGCTACAGAGAAAGAGCTGACAAGGAACTACATTGAGCGGTTTCGCCAAACCGCAATGAAGCTGTCGTCTGGAAATCCGAATTCCTCTCTGATTGAAATCTGCCAAAGGAGATTGCTCCCAACAATCAGTCTCAGGATGGGCAAAAGTCAATTCAAGGATTGGAAGAAGTTTATCATCAGTGCCACAAGCGCCGAAGAACGATTAAAGAAGGCTCGCCAATTGGGATTGTACATCTCGGATGGAGAGAACAAGGACAAGTGTCCTAACACCAACAACAATAATGGGGGTAGCCCCTCCAACAATCGGGACAGCAGGGGTAAGCAGGCTATGGTGGCCGATACAGCCCAGAAACTCGAATCAAAATCGGCAGACAAACAATGGCCGCAGATCACATACTCCTTCGAAGACGGTCACGTCAAGCCCATCTTGGACATGCTCATACAAGGAGACAGAATTCAGCTTCCTCCACCAAGACGAAAACCCCGACCGACAGACATGAAGAACCCAAAGTACTGCCATTACCACCGTTACATCCACCATGCCACACACGACTGCTATCAACTAAAATGGTACATCCAAAATCTCATCGATTCGAACGCTCTAGCCATTGACTTCGAAGAGGTAACTGTGGCAGCCAATATGGTGTCAGTTCAATTTGGCAGCTTTCCTCCAACGGAAACTCAAGACGGTGTGGTCCCCATCCCCCTGGCGACAATGGAGATTGCTAATCTTCCACCTCCCCGAGATCAGGCTGCTGGTCTAGTACCCCTCACCACATCACGAGGAGAGGTCATATGGATCCATCCAGACTTGGTATCGAAAGTGACTCGGCCCACATCATCTTTCATCTGCAAGAAGAAGAGTGGAAAAGTCAGGTCCTGTCGCATAATCTCGACAGATATCGAAGAAGCTACAGCCGTCGTCACGCGATCTGGGGCACAATCCCAACCCGTGGCTGATAACTCAGCTGAAGATCATCATCCCTCTACAACTGACGCTCCGGGATCGGCTCAGCCTCCGACGACCGACAAGCCTAGGTCGAAGGAGACTCGCTTTGACAAATCCCTCCGAAAGGAGGCACCGCAGGGGCTGGAGAAGCCCTACAACATTGACATCTTGGCGTAATTGGCCAACATACCGGCCAAGTTGTCATTATACGAGCTTTTGAGAGTCTCAAAGGATGTTCACGCGGCTTTGAGCGATGCACTCCAAAATACTGACGCGTACCTGGCTCATGTCAACCTCACAGGAGAGAATCCGCATGCAGATCTCCAAGATAGCGCTTGCACAGAAGCGATGCCCAACATTGTCTTCACTCCGCAGGACATGCACATCAAAACCAACCTGTACGATCGCCCGCTATACTATACTGGATACATCGACGACGTTGTTTGCCATGAAATATTAAAGAGCAGAACAATTATCGGAGGACTGGAATTTTACTTCACAATACAAACTCGCTTTTACAAAGAAAGCCTAGAGACGAAAATCTAGGTACAGCAATCTAAGTACAATTGTTTGTTTTAGATTTTGTGGGGTGACGATAGAGGCTCGGGAAAGCGACGGCCACTCTGCCTTACTCCTTGGACGATCGGGTGCAGCCTTTTGGCTCTATGGAAGAACTGCTTGGCATTAATGAAGAAATGCTCTATCTTCAGGCTTTCTGGCTCTCTATGCCTCTATGTGCGTCTGTCTCTGTCTGCATATATATCTCTATCTGTCCGTGTGTGTCCTTGCAAGGGAATGACACCTTGCTATTTATAAGAGTGGGGGGCCTCATTAGGGTTTACATTGATTGCCCATTCTTGAAAGTCGGCGGCTAATGATCATTAAATCTGGGCCGTTCATCGAGATTTGAGCAATAAATATGATTGCATCAAATCTTCTGTCGGTAATTAATGCTGATTGACATAAATCCTCCTGATTTGTCATGCCAACCTCGGATTTCTCGACACGTGTCATCAATTTGCTTATTTGCAAATGATCTGATTTGATCCCAATATTTCATTGGGATTTGTTGAGAGATTTTGATCAATCTGATGCCACGTGCCCCGCTATCATGCCACGTGTCGAGCCATAGCAGAGATTTGTGCTGCAGGGAGGTTACTCGTCATCGAGCCGCATAAGACTGGCCACGTATCTTGGCTGCTTGAGAGTGGCCCCCCAGAACATTTGGACCGTATGGTATGATTTGAGCCGCATGAGTGTGGATGACCGCAAGAGTGAACCGCATGGAGATAGTCCTCGTAAGCCGTATAGGGATGGTCTTCGTGAGACGCATGGAGCTAGTCTTCGTGAGCCGCATGGGGATGGTCTCCGTGAGCCGTATGGAGCTAGTCTTCGTGAGCCGTATGGGGGAGCCTCCGCTTGGGCCGCATGGGGGAGTCTCTGCTTGGGCCGCATACAACTGTCCACGTGTCAAGGCCGCATGACAGATTCTGACTCTCGGGGGATCGTGTCATAGATTTTCTTCACTTTCCAAGGAGCCTATCATTATGAGGGAGTCATAATGATATCTTTCTGTCAGAATTGTCACCTTGTCAGAGCTGTCAGCCGTCAAGACATTTAATACAAAATGAGAGAGCTACTTGTAGGCTACGTGGCTACTCTTTGAGCCGTATAGGACTTGTTTGAGCCGCATAGACGCTCGAGCTGCATGAATATTTGAGCCGCATGAACTCTCTGAGCCGTATGAACTATCTGAGCCGCAGGGGGCTCTCTGGCCGCATGGATCTTTCTATATTCTTTTCCATGCTTCTACAAGACCCCCTTCAAAGTTTTCAATTTACAAAATTGAAATACTTTGAATAAGAAGCATGGCCATGTATAAATTCTCTTGGCCGCAGATGATGTCCTGGCCGCATAGATGTCTCAGCCGCATGGATGTTTAGGCCGCATGGATGGCTCGGCCGCATGGATGTTTCGGCCGCATTGAGTCCATCAGCCGTAGGGACTTTCGGACCGTATAGCTCCTTGCCACGTGTGCGCGTCATTAATTGCCTCAAATTCGTTTTAGTGCCGCCTTTAGGGGAGATCCCAAGGGTCGGCTCATTAAATCTTTGGATTTTATGCCCTGGGTGAATCTCCTTTATGAGAGAGGGGGCAAAATCCGAGGAGTAGGTTTTATCTTTTCCGAGGCGGTTATCAATCTACGTGTTCCACCCTCTCTTGTCCTCCTATAAATAAGAGGGGTTTGAGAGAGAAAACTTCTTTACTTTCTCCTTCACTTCAAAATTTCCCTACTCCATTGTCATCTTCTTCTTTAATTGACAATGGCTCCCAAGAAGACCGTTGCGGCTAAGGGCAAGATGCGGCATCTTCGTCGAAGAAGACTGCCTCTACTTCAACCGCGGTCGTTCCTCCGCCGGCCGTCGTGCCCGCAGCTCACCCTGACGTCCATCCTCCCATTGCTGGTAAGGACTTTATGTGGTTTTGAAGAATCCTAACTGCTATGGCTACGTCGCATGCTTTATGCACGCGCCTTTAATTTCATGTGAGTCACATATTCGTCCTATGGTCGAGCCGCGAGCCACATAAGAATAGCCACTGTGGCCGTATACACGCTTTGCCAACAAAGCCGCATAAGCTACACTGAGCCGCATAGATTCGCACACATATGTCTTTTACGTGGTCCGCACGAACTTATCCGATCCCTGCGGGACTTATGAAAGTACCGCCGCATGACCCTTCATTAAGTGGAGCCGCATGAATGTTCTGCTGAGCTTGAGCCGCATGAGGCTTCCGTAAGTTGGAGCCGCATAAGCGTTCCCCTGACCCGCATGAGGCTTCAGTGAGCTGGAGCCGCATAAGTATTCTCCTGAGCCGCATGAGGCTTTGTTAAGTTGGAGCAGCATGAGCTCGAAAGCACCCATTAGTTCCTTTTTGTCCATCCTTTTAACTTATCTTTTTTGTCTTCTTCTTAGTGAATTTGCCGGTTAATGCTGCTGGAGAGCTCCTGGTAAGCAGCGCCCAAGCTGCTCTGGGCTATAGGTACGACCATATAGTCCAATACATGGCTGACCAGTTTCCGAGTGACGAGCCCCCAGCGAGATCGAATGCCCTCAAGAATCAACCTTTCTATTTTCTTAATGCTATGATAAAATCGGGGAAATTAGAAGGGGAATACTTGAAGCCCGCATTCTTCTTTGGAGACACCTTGACTGTAAAGAACAGTCAGATTCTGGAGGTGTCAGAGAACTGGAGTTTTGTTTCTAACGGGATGGCGATCCGTATTCCCCAAATGGAGCGTCACTTCTGTTTATCCTGGTTCAATATGCTCCCACTGGATCGGAAGATGGAAGATTCTTTAACTCCTACCCGAAGTGGGATGTTCGTGGGAGACATCCATTATAACAACAGTCTGAAGTCGGTGTGTGCGGGCAAGGTGCACACCAGCTGTTCTGTAATAGGGTTGGCCCCGGGTACGTTCTTGAATGTGCCGGATCCCAATTTCACATTTTCTACAGCCGACACTTTTATGAACCAACTTGCTCGGAAGGGATCCTATCCCATTGGTCGGTTGATGTTCCTCAGCTGGATACATTCGATTCCCTCATGGACCAATCTGTCTACGTGGATTTTGTAAAAGTATGAGGCCTTTCTGTGCGAGATTGGTCTTTACCATGCTATTCGGGGCACCAGCCATGGCTTGTCTATAAACGAGAGATTGTTTATATCTCTGCTGGAGAGGTATAATCGCCGTACGGGGACTTTCTATACGCCCGTAGGGGAAATGGGGCTTGCGCTCCACGAAATGCATGCGATCTCCAAGCTTCCTTGGGGGAACGAAGCTTTTGAGACGTATACTCCCACGAACGAGGAGTTCGAAGAGCTGGAAAGGCGGTATCCAGGCTTCGTGGTTCTTTATCAAGAGATATTGTGCCATTATAGCACATGTCATCAAATAGCCAAAAAATAAGAACAGCTCGAAAGGGAATGCCCCTCATACCAGGGACTGGGTGCGCTATCTCTTCACGACGGATGCCTCAGGTCAAGTTACTCCTCGTCGTCCTCAAACCCGGGAGGCGGTGAAAGCCTTAGTGTCGTCAGCTAAGAGGGTGGCCACCTCTAGTGACAGATTCGGGAGTCAGACCGACTCTTTCGGTTATTTTTATTAGGACCCCCAAGAGTTATCGGAGAAGGCACTCCTGGCGGGATTCTTAATAATATGGCTGCGAAACTGTGTAGTCTCGGGCGGAGCAGGTTCCATCGAGAGGATCAGTCGTAATTTCTGTCTTTCGGCTGTGAAGTTAGTTTTGCGAGTCCGGCTAGCTCTCCTCCAGTCCATGGTGTGCAGCATACACCATGGCCTTCGTACTTTCACATCCAAGGTTATTGCTCGTGATGTGACGAAAGATTTTGAACGGACCGAGTTGCCCTATCATTATTTGATGGGGTGGCTGTTGATGCATTATCCATCTTTGAAGAGACCGGGCTCTGAAGACGGTGTCACTGATGACGACGCTTTTATCTTCCGCTATCGTAATGAGTCTTGGGAATTCGAGACCATGCATGCTTGTCGGATGGCACTGGCGAGGGCAAACATGTACAACATTTTTGCATCTGTCCTTCTTTTTACTGATGAGGAAGTAGCGGCTGTCCATCTTGACGGTATTGGGCCCCCTCAACTTTTGGATGGCCAGATGCTTCTGTGGCTGCGAAATATCCGCTCCGCTCATCTGGTGTATCGCAACCGTAACACTGTCTTTCTGGAACCCTATCTGCCTAGCAGGTTCGCCCGATAATTTAGGTATAGTCAGCTTTTTCTAGACAGCCCTAGCTCTCGTTTGGGCTTTGAAGGTAGCCTTCTAGACGGCATCCGTGCCTGGCATTACTATGACACATTCCATACCCGTACCGTTTCCTCAGTTCCCGCTATCAAGGCGTCAGTAGATATCATATATATGGGGCTCTGTACCATGTCATAGCGAACAAGCCCTCCGTCGGTTTTAACCCATGTACCAGTTTCATCGTTGGTACCGGCCTGGATGAGGGTTCCCAGGGGGCCAAGACAAGAAAGAGGAAGAACAGAGTCGAGGTGTCGAATTTGGACTCCGATGCTGCAGATAACGAAGGCGACGAGCCTGATAGAGATGACCCTTCCTTTCCGGCGATAGATGTAGGGACGGATCAGCCGCCTGTTTTACCAGATGAGATAGTGGTTGATCAGCCATCCGTTGCACCCGATCTTGTATGAAAGCATAGCAGGAAACTTTCTCCTATCGGCGACATTCCTCGCTCTCGGAAACTGGCTGCGACCAGACACCGTGGGCTAACTATAAAGGAAAGAGGCAAAGAAATTGACCCCGCATCAGAGGTAAATTAGTTACTACAGGTCCTTCCTTTCTTCTAGCTTTGATTTTAATCATCTTCTTTCCCTCTTGTAGGCATCAGAGAAAGAGGACTCTCGAGTAGCCGAGATCGTGACTCGGGATGACGGGGGCTCCAGTAAGCCAGCCCCTGAAATTGTTAAATTTCATCCAGATTATGCTGATCAGGTTACCTCTCTCTCTGAGGTGGCTGGGTCAGAGGAGCTGGCCAAATTTAATTTGGAGATCGCGAGTGAGGAGACCCTGCCAGCTGCGAACAAGCTGCAGCCTCGATGCTCCTCTTCCGGTAAGATAAGTCGAATCTTAACTTGCGAGGAGGCCTATCTTCTCTATGATCACATCCTTCGGGTCACGTCGATTGATCATTGTCATGGACATGCAGGTCCTGCCCCTCCCGTGTCGAGGATGGACCTTGTTCAGACAAACTCTGTCGAAGGGGCACTGGCGGAGAGGGACGTACCTCTTCCCCCTCCGGTTCGTCTTGATGGTTCTCTTGCGGGCTCGAGTTTGGCAAGTCCGGTGATGGGACAATCGGGGCAGGGGATGATGGTCCTCGTGTTTTCCTCTGCTCGGGCGGCCCAGAGAGTCGACCTCTCCGCCCTGCCAAGCGTCTAGGCTCTTCGGGTGGCAGAGGAAGAGTTAGCCGCTATCCGTGCATCGTTCTGCTCGGAAGTCGCCCCCCTGGTGGCAAGTTCTAGCACCACTCCTTGGATGCTGCCGGCCACGCTCCCTCTGACGCCGTCCTCTACAGAGGTCTTGGACGAATCGTTACAGGACGTGGTCGACAGCTTTTATCGTCACTTAAAAGGGGGATAGAAGCTACTGTGGACAGAGGGACCTCTTTCGTTTTGGCCCGGTAATGCGCCCAGGGTCAAATCGATATCGTTAAGGCCCTTCCTGGTGGGGTAGGGGTGGCTGCACTTCTGGAATCGAAATTACTGGAGACTGATCAACTGGTGGCCCAGCTTCAGGTATTGCGGCAGGTTGATCTGTCTGCTGCTATTGATCAGGAGCGCGGCTCCCTCACAGCTACTATAGAGAAGGCGAAGACAGCTCAGGATAAAACTAGGCCAACCATACTGAAGGATCTCCGCACTTTGTCTGATCGATATTATCAATTGAGCCATGAGAGTGAAGACGTTTAGGCTCGGGAAGCAACTGCCTCTCGCGGGATTGCTGACACGCGGGAGCAGATCCTTGAGCTTCAGAGGAAGTTAACTTTCTTTGAGTCTGAGCTCGAGGCTGCTCGGATCGACAGAGGGTTAATTATCCAGGAAGCTGACAAAGTCAATCGAGCTTCGGCTGACTTGGAAGTGGCTCTGAAGAAGTTTGATGACGACTGTCGGGCACTCATGGACCTGGATAATGGGGAGCGGTTGTCTCAGGAGGCTGAGCGCCGAGCTAGACAGAGGCTTGAGGGGGGTACTGCCTTGGTGAGAAACTGCCTTTTGGAGTTGTGTAATGCCGAGCTATAGTCGGCCTTTTCTTCTTTCGTTTCTGTTTTTTTTTTCTTTTTTCTTTGAGAGGGATGTGGTCCCAAAACATGTAATGCTTTTTCGTCTTTTAAATAAAAAGTACTTTCCATTCTACCCTGTATTTGTATTACTTGTTGTGCCTGTGGTATTGTGGTGATGTTTGCCCCGTATGGGGGACTTGTTTGTGGACTTGTTACCCCTGGCATACCTTGGTTTTAGGTACAGATAACAAGTTTAATTGGGGATACCTAGAACAGTTCCACGGCGAGGTGGTCGTGGGTGTTCGGAGTATCGGGAGATAGAATGCCATGAAGCAGCTGGGCTCCCGGGGTATGATGAGGAATGGTGGGCCTGTACTAAGAGATTTAGCATAAGACATTTGTGGGCCTATTATCCTTGGCGTATCCTGACTTAGGATATGGATAATAGGATGAAGGGAAACCAACATACTTACTCAGAGGTGATGAGGACATGGCAAGTATGAGGGTTTTACCGTGGAGTCTTCCTACTCAGAGGTAATGGGGACAAGGCAGGAGTGGACTCAACGGAGGATATTTGTGGTCAACAGAGGACATTTGTGGGCCTATTACCCTTGGCATACCCTGGTTCAGGGTACGAATAATAAGACGAGAGAGGACCAACATACTTACTTAGAGGTAATGAGGACATGGTAGGTACGGAGGTTTTATCGTGGAGTCTTTCTACTCAGAGGTAATGAGGACATGGAAGTTCTATGTAAAGGGGTGATTTATTTTTTGCGGAAGTGAAACGAGTCAGAGGTACTAATAAGGACATGGCCGTTTTGGAAATTTGTGGATCGGTTACCCTTCTTGTGCACTGGAAGTGCGGATAGTAGATTATGAGGGAGGATCTCTTCCAGAAAGAAAGTTCAGAGGTATGATCATACATGACTTACTATCTGAAAGAGTGACCGGAATGTGAGTTCAGAGCCACCTGCGGGTACATGACTCGATAATATGGAATTTGGAAATGTGAGTTCAGCGGCACCAGCGGGTACATGACTCGATAATCTGGAATATTATGGATGTGAGTTCAGCGGCACCAGCGGGTACATAACTCGATAATCTGGAGTATTGTGGGTGTGAGTTCAGCGGCACCAGTGGGTACATGACTCGATAATCTGGAATATTGTGGATGTGAGTTCAGCGGCACCAACGGGTACATAACTCAATAATCTAGAATGTGTCGTTTAGACATAGTATTTCTTCAGGAACTTGTCGTTGACGGGCAACATAAACAAGTCTCCATTTTGCTTTGCAAGGCGGTAAGCACTGTTGGAGAATACAGCCTTAATGATAAAGGGACACCCATAAGCATTCACCAAGCTTCTCGTTCCAGTCGCGTTTGTTCGATGATACGAACTTCTTGAGTAACTTGATGATGGTTTTGTTGAATGCTTCTTCTAACCCATTCGCTGCTGGATTGTATGGTGTCAAAGCAATATTCTGGATGCGATGCTTGTCGCAGAATCGATAGAAGGCGTGGCTTGCAAACTGCGGACCATTGTCGTTGATGATCCTCCGGGGTAGTCCAAAGCGATAGATGACGTGATGCTTAAGGAAGCTGATCACGCTTGAAGTCTTTACTTCTGCAAGCGGGACAGCTTCTGCCCATTTGGAGAAGTAATCTGTGATTGCGAGTATGAAGCGATGTCCTCGGGAGGAAGGTGGAGTGATCGGACCGATGATATCCATTCTCCATGCTTCGAATGGCCCAGACGCCACTGTCGGATGTAGAAACTCGGATGGTTGGTGGATGAAGTCCGCATGCACTTGGCAAGCTTTGCACTTTCTAGCATAGTCAATCGCATCTGCTACCATCGTGGACCAGTAGTAGCCCATTCGGCGAAGACGGTCTTGCAATTTAGGGCCAGACTGATGGGCCCCGCAGACACCGTCATGAGCTTCTCGTACGGCTTCTTTGGCTTCTGTGTTTGACAGACACCGAAGCAATAATCCATCATAGGATCGGTGATACAGCATTTTCATCTCTGTATCGTAGAAGAATCTGAGAGAACGCCGTCTGATGGAGGTGGCATCCTTTGGGTTCTCGGGCAGGATATCGTAGACGACGAAGTCAATGAACGGTTGTCTCCAATCTGGGACATCGTCGATCGTCTAGACGGAGTAACTTGCTACGAATTGAACGTTGTTCTTGGGGCAGACCAGTTCGTGGCCTATCACATCTACAGATTGATGAGTATGATTTGGCACTGCTAGGGAAGCGGCCAGGCCTGCTAAGGCATCGGCTTCAATATTTCGGAGTCTGGGAACATGCTCGATGAAGAACCCTTCAAACGACGAGATGATGTCGATTGCTATTTGGTGATAGGGGATCATTGTTTCACTTAACAAAATGCCTGGAAGTCGGATTTTGAAATAAAACGAGAAAAAGTACAAGAAGTACAAATTTGATTCTGGAAAGTATTGCTATGGAAGTCTGATCTGTAAATGATCACTTTGTTCCTTGGACCATATGATGATGATGAAGATCACTGCTAGAAGATGAACAATTGGAAGAACTAAGTCACCAGAAAGGTATCGATGCACTTGGGCACTGATGGCGAGGCCGAATGCATTCCTGCTTTGCTTCACTCTGTTCTGGAAGAAAAGTTGAAAAAGAATGCTCCAGAAAATCAAAGTCTCTGGGATCGGATCTCTATGTATTCTCTCTTTTTCTCTGTCCTCCTTTTACATGAGAAAAATCAATCTATTTATAGACTTGGTTTTTTGTGCGTAAAAACTCAGCAAAAGTTCCGTCTTTACGCTGACAACTGCCACCCATGACCAAAGTCATTCTCAGCATACGTCGACACGTGTCCCATCATTTCAATAAGAATAGGATGCATGTACACACGTTCTTCAAGATGTGTGGCATGAAAGCCATGTAGGCAAACCACGTTCCAAATTGATCAGAAAGAATAGGGCGTAAAAATAGCCCCAATGTACTCTGAGCGTAAAGCAGTAGACTAGGCGTAAAATAGCCCTGACATAGACTTCCTGCGTAAAGTGGTTGCTAAATAACCTTGAGCGGAAAAGTAGCTCAAATAGACTTTACGCACACGTCAACTGTTGAGCGTAAAAGCTCGTATAGTCTTCATGCGTAAAAGAAGCCATAGTGTGAGCGTAAAGTAGCTCAGTCCACATACTAAACGACAAATGGGCCTCTGTGTAAAACAAATACCTTTGATTTCTATGATATATGCCATCATTAAATCTCCATATCAGGCTTTGCATTAAATGCAAGACTTGACAGCTTTGTCCAGCGTAAAAGTGGCTTAGGCGTAAAATCCTTAGCTCTGACCCAGGCGTAAAATGATTAGCTTGCTTTGGGCGTAAAGTGATTAGCCACTCCTTGGCGTAAAGTGGATCGATTTGAATGGAATGATCCTTATCTTTGACTCATTCTTATGAAGCACTTTTTACGCTCCTACAGGACACCCTTCAAAGTTTTCAAATATCTTCAAAATTTGAAACACTTTGAACAGAAGCGTAAAAGTTGAGATTTGACCAGTCAGCGTAAAATTTGGGATACGCAACCGTCATCCGTGTAAAAGCAGGGATATCCAACAGTCGGCGTAATTTTTAAGAAAATAGTGTCGGTCAATACTTAACCGTCACAATGAATTTCTTTCTCGAAACTTTCGAATGCTTCCTCATCTTCCCGAGTTTGCATTAATAAGGAGCAATTTTCCATAAGGAATATGAAGAGTTGATTTGATTTGTATAAATAAGAATAATTTCTTCATTCTTGCCATTCATCCTCGTATTGTCATGGCGCCAAAGAACGAGATTACCAACAAAGAGGCTTCGAGCTCCAGGCTCGATCTTGAGCGAGCACGCAACCTTTTAGAGTGCTTTGGACTGACTCCAGCAGTCTTTAGTCGCATCGATGGCGGTCCTTCAACTGCGTATGAGGGAGCAGGAGATGCAGAGGCATTTCTTAATCTGATGCGTCACTCCGGGATTCGCAATATGCACGAGTTAGGTGCCTCCCTTCGTCAGCCCAACGAAGGAGAGGAAAAATAATGTTTTATGTATTGCGACTCTTTTATATGTAGGGGTCCACTTTCCCCTTTTTATAAATAAAATTTTGATGTTGATCTCATCTGTTGATGCATAGAATTGTTTAAACACTTCTTTTGACTGCTTCTATGGTTGTTCATTCCCAAGAAACAAACCGACACGTGGCGTCTGTCTTGTGGTTATGAGATCCTTTCAATAGGATCTTTTCCCAAAATAGACTCCCAACAGTTTCTTCAGTCTTTATAAATAGCCGAGAATATTTCATATATTCTCATTCTCATTCCTCTGAAGATAACTTTTTGCAATGTCGTTCTCCAACAAATGACAATGGCGATGCTTTCCAATGGCGTTCCTTTGTACGCCCAATCACTAAACGTAGATTCATCCACTATTAGAGCCAAACCATTTGACCTAAGTGGTAAGTCTGATCGTAAGTAATTATCTGCCTTTGAACTTTCTGTTGAAAACAGCTGCTCATGGGCGTAAATTCTTGACGGGCGTAAAAACCCTAGCTGAATAGTGGTACACCTGAAGCACTGGCGTAAAAGCCTTGCTGAACAGTGGTACACCTGAAGCAATGGCGTAATAGCCTTGCTGAATAGTGGTATACCTGAGACACTGGCGTAAAAGCCTTGATGTCTGTTGAAGATAAAACAAGACGCATAAGCATTTATTTTTTTTTGACGATACTTCTGTTTAAAACACTTCTTCTTTGTTGTTTTCTGTAGAAGTTTGGCTGAAGAGCTTTTCCAGAACCGATATTGGCGATTTTGACGCTGTGAGGAGCGTTTTTCTGACATCAACATCAGGGAGCTCATCCGCTTTTGATGCGCAAATCAGACAACTCAGAACTCTTCGTGGGATAGAAGGGTCTTCCTCTGTTGGTAGGAAGAGCCTTTATACACGGAGAGTTGGATGGTGGAGTCAACTCTAACCTAAGAAATTGGGTAGTAGAGTTCCTTTTACGGTAGAACTAGGAATCGTATCCCAATGCTGGATACATTCCTATCTCCTTTGAGAGGCCGCCACTCCTCCACCAGTTGCATTGGCAGCAACACGTCTTCGGGCTGCCATACTCTGAGATTCTCCTCTCGTCTGAGAGAGAAGACCAGAGTTTAATCCTTCTGTTCTGGTCGCCATTGAGGCTCAGACAGTAAGGAATTGACACCAACAACGAATCCGATGAAGAAGATCCAAAGAAGAAATAGATCTCGATTAGGTCATCGTTGTTATATATAATGGAAAATCCAAGATTGTAATAGATTTCCATTATGATTTGTAAGAAAGTCTAAGAAATGTAATAGACTTTTATGATGAAATGAGAATGGAAATGACAAGTCTTCTATGCTCAATGATTTGTATCTATCCAAAAGTAGTATAGACATGATAGATAATAAATTCTTGTTTTCTGTTTAGAGTATACAATACTATCAGAGGTATTATGGACATGACAGAATGTAAGAACTCAAAGAAAAAAGTAGATTAATATCTATGCAGAGGTCAAATGGATTTGATAGATAAGAAAAGCAAGCAGATTTAATATTTATTTAGAGATTTATAAGAACGTGATAAATAATAAATCCAGTTTTCTATACCAACGGGTAAGATAGAAGATCAAAATTTTTTTCCGAAAAGACGTGAGTAATCAGCTTAACCAAACATTGGCAGCTGGGGATTAAGAGGACAGATGTCATTAAGGATATATGTCCATATTAACGGATGAATGAACCAACATAACTTCTCGGGAAAAGAAAATATTGATTCAATTTCAAAATGGATGAACCTGATAAAATGAACGGACAAACCTTTTCGGGAATGAAAGGTTGTTTTCAAAGACCAGTTCATCAACAAATCTCTCCTATTAAATAAGTGAGAAATCCTTATAACTTTTCATTCTTATTTCCACTCCTCTATTGGAAATGTCTTCCAAGGATATGCAGCAAAAGAATGAAGTCTCTGAGAAAGTTGAGAACATTATTGAGACGTGTCCTGTTGAGCCAATAGTGACAAGCCTAATCGAAGTAAGAGAGAACTCTTCTGCGCCCAAGCCATCACAAGACATCCTTGCTTTCTTAGTAGAGCCAGGGAAAACTCCCTAAGAAGAAGCGCTGAGGATGGCTGCCTGCAAGTTTTTTATGGGTTCTGGCAACGATGCCTTCGAAGCATTGGCTGACTATGTATTCAATAAGGAAGGCGAAGGCAGTGGCCCTCGTCCTTAATCTTTCGTCTTGAACAAAAATAATAATAAAAGGAACTTTATTTTCATTATCATTTTTCTTTATACATAGTACTTCCTAAGAAATTTGTCATTGATTGGCATCATGAGTAGATCTCCATTAGGCTTTGATAACTGATAGGCGCCATTAGAAAATACGGTCTCAATTATATAAGGGCCTTCCCATTTCGCTTGGAATTTCCCTTTGCTTTTGTGGGTCATAATCATCGGTCTTCGTACGGCTAATACTAACTCACCAATCTTGAATACCCTCTCTTTAACTTTACGATTGAAAGTTCGAGATATACGGGCTTGATATAGTTCAATATGCTGTTGTGCTTGAAGACGCTTCTCATCCAATCCTTCAAGTTCTTGGAGTCGTAAGTGATCATTGTTCTCTATAGTTAGCTCATTAGCAATAGCTATTCGAAGAGATGGAATCTGGATTTTCAAGGGAAGAACAGCCTCACATCCATAAACCAATAAAAATAGTATAAAACCAGTAGGAGTTCGGACTGTTGTTCGATAAGCCCATAAACATTCTCCAAGTTTCTCATTCCAATAACGTTTATTAGAAGAGACAAACTTTTTAAGAAGTTCAATGATAGTCTTATTGAAGGCTTCGGCTAGACCATTAGCAGCTGGATTATAAGCCGTAGAAGCCAAATTTTGAATTTGATTCTTATCACAGAACCGATAAAATGCCTGACTGGCAAATTGTGGACCATTGTCATGAATTATCCGTCGAGGAATACCAAAACGATAAATGACATGATGTTTGATGAAGTTGATCACATTAGATGTTTTCACTTCAGCAAGGGAGACTGCTTCTGCCCACTTAAAAAAATAATCGGTTATAGCTAATATGAACCGATGTCCTTTAACAGAAGGAGGGTTAATAGGACCAATGACATCCATACCCCAAGCTTCGAAGGGCCAAGAAGCTACTGTAGGATGTAGAAATTTAGAAGGTTGGTGAATAAAATTGGTATGAATCTGACATGCTTTACACCTTCTGGTGTAATCCACAGCATCTGCTATCATGGAAGGCCAATAGTATCCCATCCTTCGAATACAATCCTGTAATTTCGGACCTGGTTGATGAGCACCACAGACACCATCATGAGCCTCATGGAGTATCAGTTTAGCTTCACTTTCTGAGAGACATCGCAGCAAGAGTCCATCATATGAGCGACGATATAACATATGTAAAGATGAATCATAATAGAATCGAAATGATCGTCTTTTAATTGATGCAGCTTCTTTTGGATCTTCAGGTAAAATCCTATGAACCGTATAATCAATAAATGGAGTTCTCCAATCCCTTTGCTGAGAGCTTAATTATGTAGTATAACTCTGTTCAATGCACAAATTATTCTTGACACAGAACAAATCTCGGTCCAACAAAGTAATTGTATTCTGCCTTCGGATTGGAACAGCCAAATCTGCAGCTAGGCTAACAAGAGCATCAGCCTCCACATTATGAGAATGTGGTACGAATTCAATGAAGAATCCTTTAAATGAAAGGACCAACTCGACTACTACTTGATGATAAGGGATGAGATCAGGGTTTCTGACTTCATAAGTCCCTCTAACTTGATTAACGATTAGTTGAGAATCTCCATAAGCTTCTAGGAACTCAATATCCAATTGTTTTGCTACTTGGAGACCAATTAATAGAGCATTATATTCTGCTACATTGTTGGAGCATGGTTCATTGAGAGAATAGGCACGATATATGACCATTTTGTCAGGAGAGACCAAGATGATTCCTACACCAGAGACAATATTACCTTTAGGTCCAACCCGTGATGCTCCGTCAAAATATAATTGCCAAATGTCATTTTTCAAAGTTATATTGCAATCTAGAACTTCATCTGGAATGTCCTCATATAATTTTGATGTTTTCGGTATAGGATAAGCAGCTAAGAAATCAGCTAATGCTTGACCCTTCACTGATTTTTGAGGTATATAAACCATGTCATAAGGGGTGAGCAGCATCGCCCAGGTAGCTAACCTAGAGTTAAGAATGCTTGGCTTTCTCATCAATACCCGAATGGGGTTTATTCTGGAGATGACATGGATAGTCTGTCCTGTCACATAATGTCTTATCTTTTGGACAGCAAAAACCAAGGCCAGACATTCCTTTTCTACAGGAGTATACCTGTGTTCTGCTCCGATCATCATTCGGCTAAGATAATAAATCGCTTGTTCATGCCCCATATCACTTTTCTGTACAAGAAGAGCACCAAATGAATGATCCAAAGCTCAAACATATAGCAAAAATGGTCTTCCTATCACTGGAGGTACTAGAACAGGTAGATTTGTAAGGTATTGCTTGATGTCATTGAAGGCTTTCTGACATGCTTCATTCCAAACAAATGATACACCCTTCTTTAATAGACGGGAAAAAGGTTGACATCTTCCAGAGAGATTAGATATGAATCTTCTGATATAAGCAATACGACCTTGGAAGTCACGGAGTTCTTTTAAATTGTGTGGAGGACACATTTCAAGAATTGCTTTAACCTTATCAGGATCAACATGGATACCCTGAGAAGTAATGACAAATCCTAAAAACTTGCCACTGGAAACCCCTAAGAAAGACTTAGTAGGGTTCATTTTCAATTGATGTTGACGCATCAATTCAAATATTGTCTTCAAGTCTTGAATATGATCGTCTTTTAACTGACTCTTAACAGCAATGTGATCTACATAACATTCTACTGTCTTCTGTAGATGTTCTTGAAAGACGCTGCTCATGGCCCATTGGTATGTGGAACCGACATTTTTAAGACCAAACGGCATCACCGTATAGCAGTAAACCCCAAGGGGTGTACGAAAAGCGGTATGCTTCTCATCTTCTGGATGCATCTTAATTTGATTATATCCTGAGAATCCATACATGAAAGACATGCGTTCAAAACCACATGTATTGTCTATCATGACATCAGTAATTGGAAGTAGAAATTTGTCTTTTGGACAAGCTGTATTAAGATCTTAAAACTCTATGTAAACCCGGACTTTTCCGTTCTTCTTTATAACAGGAACAATGTTAGCAACCCAATCGGGGTGTTGTTCTTCACGAACAAAACCACACGTGATCAGCTTTTTAACTTCTGCTTCAATTGCATCCATCATGTCTGGCCAAAAATACCGTTTCTGTTGTTTTACAGGCTTAGCATTAGGAAGAATATTAAGTTTATGAGTAGCAACTTTGGGATCTAAACCTGGCATATCCTCATAACTCCATACAAAAATATCAATATATTCTTTGATTAGTTTTATCAATTCTTCCTTTTCATCTTCAGAAAGATTCTTACTGATGAATATTGGTTTGGGCGTAGTCCCATCTCCAACGTCAATCTGGACAATCTCGTCCTCTGTAGGTGGTTGTCGTTATTCGAAACGAAGTTCCCATTGAGTTTCTATCTGTTGAGCCCAAGGATCATTCTCAAATGGCTCGGATTCATCATCAATTTGAACCATGTAAGCTAAAAATATTTGTTCAGATTCATCATAATAGTCTCCTTTAACACACGAGGAGTGAGAAATATCGGATTCAATGAATTGGACTTCTTCTGAATCTGATGATTGTGAAGAGCTAGATGAGAATTCTTCTTGAATATCGTCATTAAACATATAGGACGGATCATATCCCAATCCATGACGAGTTTTCTAATAAAATGGATCACCACATAATGGCAGTCGTCTACCCTTGCCTTGATTGAGACCTTACATAGTCTTCAAATCATATCCTATATTCTGGATAATTTTGAGAGATTGTTGACTATATCTGTCAATTCAGATTCTTCCTTTATCTTTATCTCTCAAATCATCTGTCTGAGCAACAGGGATATTTCTAGCCAGGCCAAACACAATTTGGCGCTTGTTTTTCTTATCAGACGGAACCACGAAATAAGATTCCTTGTGACGTCTATAAGTCATACAAGCTTCCGATGAAGCGGCTACAGGAAGAAGATAGAAAGAAGATGTTAGAAATCTTTGAGCATAAGGTCTAACATCGACATAAGGAGGAAAAGAATTTTCCTTATTGTCAATGTATAAGGTTTCCTCTGTCTCTATGTCGTCTTTATATTGATGACTTTTATTATCAGAAGATAAAGTCATTCTTTCAATAAACTTGACAGCCATATACTCGAAAAGGAAATCTTTATTGATATCAAAAAGTACAGAATGATCAATATGTACATCATTTACAATTTGACGGCTATGCTTCGGATTAATCACTAGTGGATTATCATCCGTCTTCTGTGTAGATTTGCCAAGATTGACAATCAGAGGAGGTTCTGGATCATTCGTACGAAATATATGCCCTTTGACTTTGATCACCAGAGGTTGAACTTGGCTTTTAACAGGAACATTTATTGATTCCTCAGATGAAGCTTGAGTTCTTTCTTTAACCTTGATCATCAAAGGTTGATTGTTGACAGATTGGGGTTGGATTCGCCCTTTGACTTTGATATTCAAAGGTTGCTCTTCTGGCGGATCTTTGTTAATGGACTGATCTTCAGCAGATGATTGATCTTCAGCCATATCTGATATCTTTTTCACATGCTCTTGTTTGTAAAGCCTTGAATCAGAAAAATAGGCTTCAACACCTTTGAAAGGATTGATATCAGCAAACTTAGTCTTCACAACCCCTTGGGGATCCACATACTTGAAGCATTGGTGGAGAGTCGAAGGCACGATGTTATGCTCATGTAATCATGGTCTTTCAAGAAGAATATTGTAGGATACGTCTGAGTTAATAACATAAAATATTGCCATAGTTCGAAGATCACCAATCTGAATCTTCAGAAGAATCTTCCCCAGTGGTTTACTCTTTCCAGAGTTGAAACCAACTATTATGGTACTAGTGTAAGTCAGATCACTAGTAGGAATCCTCAATGGTCTTAGCATACTTTGAAGAATTATGCTAATGGAAGACCCAGGATCAATGTAAATTCTGTCAACTTCAATGGATTCGATATACCCAGTGTAACACAAAGGCCTATCTTGCTTGTTATGCTTCAACATCATATCCTCTTGTGTAAAGGTAATGTTGGGAATTGCTTCCATCACACTATGACATTGCGGGCATGATACTGGTATATTGTCAGGAGTCTTGAGTTGAGCTAAGCAGGAATCAGCTTGTAGCAAAGCTTCACTCAAAGTTTCGCTACTTTCTCTAGAAAGGCGAAGCAACTCAAAAATAGATAATCTAGCCGGAGTATTAGCTAACTGGGCTAAAATATCAAATTTTTAGGGTTTCATCACCACCCCCTGACTGGAAGTAGACTTCAACGGGACATCGAAGCGTACCGCTTTCTATTTTCCCTTTTCAACCACAGCAGAAGCAAGAGACGGTTGAGTTGATGGTGTTTCAACATTCTCAGCTTTTTTAGAGGATCCCTCATAATCTTTGTGGTACTCTTTTCCAGATCTTGTACCAGCAAAAGTTTCTTCTTCAGACTCAGAAGAAGGAAGTACCATATTGCAGGATTTAATCTTCCTTTCCTTAGCCTTCTTCTTGTGAGGATTGTTATGAGGAACCTCAGAACCTAATCCAACAGTAGATTTTTGATTTTGAATTTATAAAGGAAGTCATATCCCTTTATCATAATTCAAACCTTCTGCCTTTTGAAAATCATAACCCATCTTCTTCATGAGAAGGATAGATTGTTGACTGTACAAGTGAGTAGGCAGTGGACTTTCAACAGGTGGTTCTATAGAGAAAGAAGAAGAAATCCTTGTAACTACAGGAGAATGCGGAATAACCATCTCTGCAGCTACGGGAGAAAGAGGATTCGGGATACGAGGAAAAATCCCTGTAGGAGCCTTTTCATAAGCAGCAAAGACTTGTTGTGCCCTGTATAAGGGAACACTATTCATGGCTAGCCACTGCTGATGAGTAAGCTTGAGCTTGGCAGGAGGAGCCAAACTCGGAGGACATATATTCAATCCTCTCAGTCTATCTTCCAAAGGAATGTCGTCCCATAGATGATCCAAATCATCAGGCTCTGGAATAACATGAGAAATCATGTTACAGGTTTTGACTTTCTTACCTTTCTTGGATTTTAAAATTTTACCTTCATCTTCCATTTCAGGTATTAAGTCAGGATGTACCCACATAATCTCACCATTCTTTAATGTAAGAGGCAACAATCCTTCATTTTTCTCCTTGGCAGGCGAGATATTCAAAATCTTCATCGTCGCCTTCAAAATTGGGACAATTCCATCTGGTACTTGTTGTGGAGGAAAATCTCCAAATTGAAGAGAAACCATATTGGTTGTAACCGTATGGTCATCATTGGTTAAAGCAATGGCGCCACCATTTATCAGCTCTTGGATTTTCTTCTTCAAAACATAGCAAGCACTGGTAAGATGATTAATGTATCTATGATAGATACAATATTTGGGATTATCAGTCAGGTTCACCTCATTGGGCCTCTTTGGCTCTGGAATCTGAAGTTTGCCACTCTTCACCAGACATTGGAATATCCCTGGGATATCACTTTCGTCAAAAGAGTATTCTTCTTTTGACCTGGAAGATTCCTGATTATTCGGCATCATTTTATTCTTGGAAAGATTGACCATAAGAGTATCTTTTCCTTTCATATTACGATTGTCGGAATTATTACCAGGATTACTTTTCTTTCCTTTATCCTCAGAGGCAAAAATCATCCCATGTTCACGAGCCAACCTACCATTGATCTCGACGGAAACTGCTGCTATGATAAACGAAGCCCAATCTGTGAATTGGGAACCCGTAAAGACAACAATGGATGGTCGTAGATTCATCTTGCATGTATCAATCAACGCTGAATCTGGCATACCAGGAGGCATCTTTAGAGTAGCCTGTCGGAAACGTTCAATGAACGTCCGAGTATCTTCTTTCTCCTTTTGTTTGATTTCTATCAAAGAGGACATGTTCATGTCCATACCTCCTTCATAGAAGCGGGAGAGAAATATTGCCTTAAATTCATCAAAAGACGAAATAGAATTATCGGGTAAACTATGATACCAATCGTAAGCTGAACCCGTCAGGCACCCGATGAACACTCGAGTGAGAAGAGCATCATTTTTCTGCAAATGTACAGTCATAATATCAAAGTAGTTGATATACTGACTGGGAGATGATTTTCCATCGAACAAAACCATAGATTGTGGTTTAAATTTTGGTGGAAAGGGTACATCATTCCAATGAGGAGGATAGGGTTGCTTAATCCCTAATTTTTGGAGCTGATCCTTGTGCTTCAAAACTTCAAACTGTGCTTTGAGCTTACGTACTGCTTGAGTGGCTTCACTGGTTTGAGGAAGCACATTTGATTAAAAAGTTGTTGGTTGTACCGTAATCCCCACCGGAGATGGTACATCTTCTGGAATGATGGGATCTGGAGATACAAAATTTTGGTTAACAGCAGGCTCTTGGATATTCAAAGGTATATCAACCCCTTGGCTATCTTGAGTTGGTGCTGCTGCCTGAACCGGTGTTACAATTGCTGGCTGAGCAGTTTGCTGAGCCATTATTATCTGGTGCATGCTTTGCATCATGTTAAGCATGTCTTTCAATGATTGCTCAACAGCAGTGAGGCGTTATTCTGTATTGACTGATGACGTCTCTGGTTCATCTCCAATAGCGTAGGATTCAACCTCTCTTGAAGATACAGAAGGATTAGTATAGAAGTATGAATCAACACTATCAGTTTCGGACTCAAGAGATTGAGTACCCCGAGCTTCAGAATCAGAAGTCTGCAATTGTCTTTGCCTTCTTGATCGAGTATTCTGATATACTCCTTCAAAAGAATCAAGAAGTCTGTTGAATTGTTGTTGACCTGGGGTTTGGGACGTGTTCCGTCTAGGACGTCGTCCTCTGTTGGTGTGAGATGCCATGTTGACTGACACGTATGGCAACTCATCGACTTGTTGTTGGGGTGAATTAAAATTCAATCGATCAAAAACTGACCGTCTGGAAGCCGAGCAACAACATTTGATCACAATCTGGTGACACTCACAGTGATGATTTTCTTGGGGGAGCGTCACGGGAGATTGTCTATTTTTACGCTTTTGCATTAGCAACTCACGTAAATCAGAAGGAGTAGAGGGAGTATTCTTTTTTATTACATTTGGGGTAGAGAAACGTTTAGTTCCTTGTGTATAAAGAAGATTACTGGCTGCATTCGCAGAACCAAACTGTATATTTTTACGCATTTGGAGTTGTGTGCGTAAATCTTGAGATTTTTGAGCACAAAGGACTCCATTTTCATTGCGTGTAATTTGTAAGTTTGGTACTTTGCGTAAAGCAGAATAAGAAGGTTGTTGGTGTAGAGCTAAAGTTTTGCCAACAACATTTTTACGTTGTACGCGTTTAGTTACATTCACATTAGATGTGAAAACATCGTTGCGAATTTTATCTACACTGTCAAAGACAGGAGACTTACCTTTACGCGTAGAGCGTAAAAATTGATTATCTACCACATCACAGACGAGAGATTTCCCTTTACGCAAAGAGCATAATTTTTGTGTGTCTACCACGTCACAGACGGGAGACTTATTCTTACACTCAGAAGCATTAGAGTCTGCCACATTATAAATGAGAGACTCATTCTTATGCCTTCAGCGTAAAACTTGGTTTTTACCCAGTGGGCGTAAAACCTGATTATCTTCACCATGACAGACGGGAGATAAATTACCACACTTAGAGTGCGACGCTGAAGTAAGGACTGCCTCATTATGAACGGGAGCCCCTACGACAGGAGTGGGAAGAATTCCCTTGCCCTCAGAAGCAACAGAGAGATCAGAAGCTATTTTGGATTTAGGAATCCAAACTTTTCGTACATTGCGAGATTTTTGAACATTGGAGCGGCGAGAACCACCCCCGGTTCGGAGCATTTCTTCATAAGCAGTCTGGTCGAAGTGTACAACCAGAGTCTTCTTTGTCGATCTAATCGACACATCATCGTATTGAGCAATTGCCTCCTCGTCAGAGGAGAAGGTCGTCCCTAGCAGAGTCGCCATTTTTGTTTCACTT
The DNA here is from genome assembly GCA_029216955.1 of Iris pallida. Taxonomy (NCBI): domain Eukaryota; kingdom Viridiplantae; phylum Streptophyta; class Magnoliopsida; order Asparagales; family Iridaceae; genus Iris; species Iris pallida. The sequence continues at coordinate 873,991 of JANAVB010024199.1, forward strand.
AACAAAATGCCTGGAAGTCGGATTTTGAAATAAAATGAGAAAAAGTACAAGAAGTACAATTGATTCTGGGAAGTATTGCTATGGAAGTCTGATCTGTAAATGATCACTTTGTTCCTTGGACCATACGATGATGATGAAGATCACTGCTAGAAGATGAACAATTGGAAGAACTAAGTCACCAGAAAGGTATCGATGCACTTGGGCACTGATGGCGAGGCCGAATGCTTTCCTGCTTTGCTTCACTCTGTTCTGGAAGAAAAGTTGAAGAAGAATGCTCCGGAAAATCAAAGTCTCTGGGCTCTGATCTCTATGTATTCTCTCCTTTTTCTCTGTCCTCCTTTTACATAAGAAAAATCAGTCTATTTATAGACTTGGTTTCTTGTGCGTAAAAACTCAGCAAAAGTTTCGTCTTTACGATGACAACTGCCACCCATGACCAAAGTCATTCTCAACATACGTTGACACGTGTCCCATCATTTCAATAAGAATAGGATGCATGTACACACGTTCTTCAAGATGTGTGGCATGAAAGCCATGTAGGCAAACCACGTTCCAAATTGATCAGAAAGAATAGGGCGTAAAAATAGCCCCAATATACTCTGAGCGTAAAGCAGTAGACTAGGCGTAAAATAGCCCTGACATAGACTTCCCGCGTAAAGTGGTTGTTAAATAACCTTGAGCGTAAAAGTAGCTCAAATAGACTTTACGCACACGTCAACTGTTGAGCGTAAAAGCTCGTATAGTCTTCATGCGTAAAAGAAGCCATAGTGTGAGCGTAAAGTAGCTCAGTCCACATACTAAACGACAAATGGGCCTCTGTGTAAAACAAATCCCTTTGATTTCTGTGATATATGCCATCATTAAATCTCTATGTCAGGCTTTACATTAAATGCAAGACTTGACAGCTTTGTCCAGCGTAAAAGTGGCTTGGGCGTAAAATCCTTAGCTCTGATCTAGGCGTAAAATGATTAGCCTGCTTTGGACGTAAAGTGATTAGCCACTCCTTGGCGTAAAGTGGATCGATTTGAATGGAATGATCCTTATCTTTGACTCATTCTTATGAAGCACTTTTTATGCTCCTACAATCATGTCTTCGTGGTGGACTTCGTATGAGTCCCGTATCTGATTGACGATTAACTGAGAATCGCCATATGCTTCAAGATATTCTACCCCCAGCTCCCTTGCAAGTTGGAAGCCAATGACCAATGCGTTGTATTTGGCCACATTGTTAGAGCAGGGTTCCGTGAGAGAGTAAGCGCGATTGATCACCAATCCGGAAGGAGAAACCAGCACCACCCCGTCTCCGACGACGATGTTGCCCTTGGGTCTAGTTCTCGAAGCACCATCGAAGAACATCTGCCATATATCATCGTGAGAGGTTGCATACGAGTCGGCGACCACATCTGGGATATCTTCATATATTCTGGACGACTCTGAGCCCGGGTGGGCTGCTAAAAAGTCTGCCAGGGCTTGACCTTTGACAGCCTTTTGTGGGACGAAGATCATATGATAAGGGGACAGCAATATTGTCCATGTAGCGAGGCGAGAGCTGAGTGCCCCTGGTTTAGTCATGAGGACCTTGAGATGGTTGACTCGTGAGATCACATGTATGGTTTGTCCAGTGACATAGTGCCGCGTCTTCTGAATGGCGAACACCAGGGCGAGGCATTCCTTCTCCACAGCGGTGTATCGGTGCTTTGGCTCAATCATCATTCGGCTGAGGTAATATATGGCTTGCACATGGCCTGCATCGTTGTTTTGTGCCAGCAGAGCTCCGAAGGAATGTTCTATTGCTCGTACGTAGAGCAGGAATGGTTTTCCAGCAACCGGGGCCACCAGGACTGGAGGGTTCGACAAATATTCTTTGATGCTGTCGAAGGCACGCTGACATTCTTTGTCCCATACGAATGAGATGCCTTTCTTCATGAGATGGGTGAATGGTCGACATCGCCCTGAGAGGTTAGAAATGAACCTCCTGATGTAAGCTAGCCTCCCTTGAAGGCTTCTGAGTTCGCGGAGATTTTTTGGGGGACCCATCTCCATAATTGCCTTTGTCTTCTCAGGGTCTACATGAATACCCTGGGCGGTGATGATAAAACCCAAGAACTTCCCGCTGGATACGCCCATGAAGGACTTTGTAGGGTTCATTTTCAAATTATGCGCTCGCATCAGGTCGAATACCGTCCTCTGATCCTGCAGATGGTCTCCCTTACAGCGACTCTTGACGGTAATGTCATCAACATAGCACTCTACCGTCTTACGCAAGTGGTCTCTGAAGATGATGCTCATGGCTCTTTGATATGTGGCACCGGCATTCTTCAAACCGAAAGACATGACTGTGTAGCAGTATATGCCAATCGGTGTTCGGAATGATGTATGCTTTTCATCGTCAGGGGACTTGATTTGGTTGTACCCCGAGAAACCATCCATGAATGACATACGTTCGAAGCCGCAGGTGTTGTCAATCATGATGTCCGTAATAGGGAGGGGGAATTCATCTTTGGGGCATGCCTCATTCAGATTGCGGAAGTCGATGCAGATTTAAATCTTTCCATTCTTCTTGAGGATGGGTACTATGGTGGCGACCCAGTCAGGATGTTGCTTCTCACGAATGAAGCCGCTAGCTATCAGTTTGTTGACTTCGGCTTCGATCGCATCCATGATGCCCGGGCGGAAGCGTCGCTGTTGTTGCTTGACTGGCTTTGCATCCGGCCGGATTTTGAGTTTATGAAGAGCAATATCGGGATTTAACCCCGGCATGTCTTCATAACTCCAGGCGAACACATCAATATATTCTTTGACAAGCACCAGCAGCGATTCCCGCTCTTCGTCTGTTAAGCTTTTACTGACGAAGATCGATTTTGGAGAAGATTCGCTGCCGAGATCCACTTATATGACTTCATCTTCAGTAGGAGGTTCTCTCTGTTCGAACCGCTTTTTCCATTGTGCATCCAACTGTTGGGCCCACGGCTCTAACTCGAGGATTTCAGGGATGTCTTCATCTTCTTCATAAGCGTCGACGAATGCCATGTTGACTGACAGGACTTGTCTGAATATGTCTCCGATGCTGGTATCCGAGTCAGAAGTTGGTGACCCGATTGAATGTGAATGCCAGTCACATTCTTCATCTGAACTCTCAGGGGTCGTCGTTGGTGTAACATTCCCTAATCCACATCGAGTTTTGCTATAGTAGTCCCATAGTTTGCCAGCCGGGATCGGTGGCTTCAAAGGTAATCGTCGTCCAGTACCGTAGTTCAAACCTGGTATCATCTCCAGATCATACCCCTGCTTCTGTATGAGATATTTAGATTGGGGGCTATAAAGATACAGAGGCAGTCTTCCGGCATCTGATCCAAGGTCGACTTCTTCTATGGTGAAGGGATACGGGTCGTCCTTCCGACCGAAGATGATTGGATGGTCCCCTCCCTCGATTATGCGGTAAGCGTCTTCCACTGGAGTAAGCTGGATTGAGGTGTACACATTTGTCACCTGTGTGTGTAGGTGAGTGCCTATACCGTATTCTATAGCATATATTGTACACAGCTTATCGAGCTCGAAATAGTTCAAAGATTGCCCTTTAATGATGAAGTAAGGTATCTTTTCTAGGGGGATTACATCATCTACGGAGGGAACATCTGTGTGGGCATCGCTCCTGTGCAAGCGCTGTCTTAGAGATCTGCAGGAGGGTTCTCTCCCGTGAGGTTGACCTGAGCCAGGTATGCGTCGGCATTTTGGAGTGCATCGCTCAAAGCCGTGCGAACATCCTTTGAGAGTCTCAGAAACTCGTATAATGACAACTTGGCCGGTGTGTTGGCCAATTGTGCTAAGATGTCAAAGTTGTAGGGCTTCTCCAGCCCCTGTGGTGCCTCTTTTTGGAGGAATTTGTCAAAGCGAGTCTCCTTCGGCCTAGGCTTGTCAGTCGTTGGAGGCTGAGCCGGTCTCGGAGCGTCGGTTGTAGCGGGCTGATGATCTTCAACCGAGTTGTCAGCCACGGGTTGGGATTGTGCCCAGACGGAGTGACGACGGCTGTGGCTTCTTTGATATCTATCGAGATTGTACGGCAGGACCTGACTTTTTCATTATTCTTCTTGCAAATGGAAGATGGTGTGGGCTGAGTCACTTCTGATACCAAGTCTGGATAGACCCATATGACCTTCTCTCGTGATATGGTGAGAGGCACTAGACCAGCAGCCTGATCTCGAAGAGGTGGAAGATTAGCAATCTCCATTGTTGCCAGAGGGATGGGGACCACACCGTCTTGAGTTTCTGTCGGAGGAAAGCTGCCGAATTGTACTGACACCATATTGGCTGCCACTGTTACCTCCTCGAAATCGATGGACAGAGCGTTCGAATCGATGAGATTTTGGATGTACCATTTTAGTTGGTAGCAGTCGTGTGTGGCATGGTGGACGTAGCGGTGGTAATGACAGTACTTTGGGTTCTCCATGTCTGTCGATCGAGGTTCCTGTCTTGGTGGAGGAAGCTGAATTCTATCTCCTTGTATGAGCATGTCCAAGATGGGCTTGACGTGACCGTCTTCGAAGGAGTAAGTAATTTGTGGCCATTGTTTGTCTGCCGGCTTTAGCTCAGGTTTCTGTGCTGTGTCGGCCACCATAGCCTGCTTACCCCTGCTGTTCCGATTGTTGGAGGGGCTACCCCCATTGTCGTTGTTGGTATTAGGACGCTTGCCCTTGTTCTCTCCGTCCGAGATGTGCAATCCCAATTGGCGAGCCTTCTTTAATCATTCTTCGGCGCTTGTGGCACTGATGATGAACTTCCTCCAGTCCTTGAATTGACTTTCGCCTATCCAGAGACTGATTGTTGGGAGCAATCTCTTTTGGCAAATTTCAATCAAGGAGGAATCCAGATTTCCAAACGGCAGCTTCACTGCGGTTTGGTGAAACCGCTCGATATAGTTCCTTGTCAGCTCTTTCTCCCCTTGGACGACGTCCATGAGGGTAGAAATTGTGATGTCCTGCCCTACTTCATAGAATCTCTCCAAGAACATGCGCTTGAAGCCGGCGAAGGAGTTGATGTAGTTGTCTGGCAGGTTTTGATACCAGTCGAAGGCGACCCCTTCCAATGCCCCGATGAATAATCGTATGAGAATGGCATCGTCATAGGGCAAATGGTCGGTGGTGACCTCGAAGTAAGTGATGTACCAACTTGCGGAGGTCTTGCCATTATAAGGATTGATATTGAACGGCTTATATCTTGGCGGAAAGGGGACATCCCTCCATGCAGCAGGGTACGGTTGTCGTATTCTGAGGTCTTGAGAGTTTTCTCGAGCATGAAACATGGCTCGGAGCTCCTAGACCTCTCTTCTCGCTTCGCGGGCCTCATCCACGGCGGTGGAGGCCGTTACTTCAGGAGGATTATTTCCCGGGTTCGGTGCCGCTGAATTCGAGTCTGTATTGACAGCGGGACCCGCACTTGTCTGGCCAGGCGTCCCTCCCCGTAGAGTTGGAAGGGCCGCTTTGATCTCGTCTACAGACTTGACCAAGACAAGCAGTATGGCCTCCAGAGTGTCGATGCGTTGGTAATCACTAGAACCACCTTGGCTGCTGTCTGTCATGAACACCGTCTTTTCATGAGAAGAGATAGACGGAGCGGTGGAGGAAGCGCCCTCCGAATTATACCCATGTAGTGAAAAGTCATCGGGGTATGTGGGAATGTTCTCCTCTGGTTCGGACTCAGAAGGAACAGTACCCCCAGCCTCCGAGTTCGCCTCGTCTTAGAAGTTGTGGACGTCCTCGGGGACGTCGGGGTTTGCTGCATCTGATGGGAGAGTTGTCACCCCCGGCTCGTCTTCTTGGAACATCGGATTGTCGTGGAGGTTCGGAGGAGTGCTACCCCCATTCCCAGTAACCCCCAGTGTTGTGGACGACGAATCTTCCACTGTAACAGATTTCATCTTAGAACGGGTGCCTTGGAAAACTCCGGTGGTGGGCACCCGCTTAGACAACAGTCTTTTGGTCAAAGTGGTTGAAACCTTCGGGCTGGGAACATTTGTCTTCTTCCCTCTCCTATCGACGGGGACTTTCTGAGCGGAGTTGCAGGAGATGACGGGAAGTGCTTCGTCTTCTGAAGACGATTGTTGCAGTATTTGAAAGACGGACTGCCGGTCTTCTCGTACCGTCGCATTATTGTAGCAGCAGTTGACGATGACTTGGGTACAGTGACGTTCGTGGGAGGACTCTTTGCACTCCGATGCATCTTCTCTTTCCTTGCGTTTGTGGAGGATGGTCTCACGCGCAAGTCAGATGGGTCTGGATCGACCATGTTTGCTCCCTGGATTTTGGAAGACTTTTGCGAACCTCTCTGTCCGTTTGCTGCCGGGGGCTGGACTCGAGTGGTTCTGTACAACTTCCCATCTGAGGCCCGCATAACAGTATGTGGGACGCTCGTATGGTCAGAGACCGGATCAGCGGACCGAGCTTGCCAAGCTCGTGCTGCCCTAGACTTCTTCGCTCTAGTGCGTAAGGGCACATAGTAGGAAGAGTCTAGGTGATGCTGGAGAGAGTCAGACATATCTTCTTGGGAGCACAAGACATCAGGACCATAGGAGAGGCGATCGAAGATAGAGCCACGTGGAGTAGGCGTCATGCTGTTGTCATCAACAATCTTCATACGACTGGCAGACGTAGCCGGATAGGGCTTCTTCATGCGGCTGGAAGTCTCGGCCGTATAAGTTTTCTTCATGCGGCTGGATGATCTGGCCGCATAGACCTTCTTTATGCGGCTGGCAGATTCAGCCGCATGAGCATCCTGCATGTGGTTGGCAGACTTGGCCATATGAGCGTTCGGTTTCTTCTTGGGGTGCATAGAACCACTCTTTGTCCCTGCAAGTCCAGCATCGTAGTGCTTTCCTCTGCCGGACTTGGGGACAGCAGAGTCATCTACGGCTCGAAAGGGAGCCGTATGAGAGTCGCCTTCACCGTCTTGGGTAGCAGAGAGTACCCCGTCCAGAGCTTGTGGAGGAGCAAATGATTTTAGCCTCCACTCGCAACGAGCTTTCTTTGTGCAGGTTCGCTTTTGGATCGGTTCAGCACTTTCTTCAGAGAGCATTTCTTCAAACGCCTGTTGGTCGAAACGGACGACCATCTTCTGTTGCGTGGAGCCAAGTTTGGCTGCATCCGATTGCGTCACCAACTCCTCAGTCGTGGAGAAGTTTGTCCCCAGCAGAGTCGCCATCATGTTTGCCATGAAATATAAAAGAACAGAACAATTATCGGAGGACTGAACTTTTACTTCACAATACAAACTCGCTTGTACAAAGAAAGTCTAGGGACGAAAATCTAGGTACAGCAATCTAAGTACAATTTTTTATTTTAGATTCTGGGGGGTGACGATAGAGGCTCGAGAAAGCGACGGCCGCTCTGCCTTACTCCTTGGACGATCGGGTGCAGCCTTTTGGCTCTGTGGAAGAACTGCTTGGCGTTGATGAAGAAATGCTCTCTCTTCAGGCTCTCTGGCTCTCTATGCCTCTATGTGCGTCTGTCTCTATCTGCATATATCTCTCTATCTGTCCGTGTGTATCCTTGCAAGGGAATGGCACCCTGCTATTTATAAGAGTGGGGGGCCTCATTAGGGTTTACATTGATTGCCCATTCTTGAAAGTCGGCGGCTAAGGATCATTAAATCTGGGCCGTTCATCGAGATTTGAGCAATAAATATGATTGCATCAAATCTTCTGTGGGTAATTAATGCTGATTGACATAAATCCTCCTGATTTGTCATGCCAACCTCGGATTTCTCGATACGTGTCATTAATTTGCTTATTTGCAAATGATCTGATTTGATCCCAATATTTTATTGGGATTTTTTGAGAGATTTCGATCAATCTGATGCCATATGCCCCGCTATCATGCCACTTGTCGAGCCATAGCAGAAATCTGTGCTGCATGGAGGTTACTCCTCATCGAGCCGCATAAGACTGGCCACGTGTCCAGGCTGCTTGAGAGTGCCCCCCCAGAATATTTGGACCGCATGGTATGATTTGAGCCGCATGAGTGTGGATGACCGTATGAGTGAACCGCTTGGAGATAGTCCTCGTAAGCTGCATAGGGATGGTCTTCGTGAGCCGCATGGAGCTAGTCTTCGTGAGCCGCATGGGAATGGTCTTTGTGAGCCGCATGGAACTAGTCTTAGTGAGCCGCACCGGGGAGCCTCTACTTGGGCCGTATGGGGGAGTCTCTGCTTGGGCCGCATACAACTGTCCACGTGTCAAGGCCGCATGACAGTTTCTGACTCTCGGGGGATCGTGTCAGAGATTTTCTTCGCTTTCCAAGGAGCCCGTCATTATGAGGAAGTCATAATGATATCTTTGTGTCAGTACTGTCACCTTGTCAGAGCCGTCAGCCGTCAAGGCATTTAATGCAAAACGAGAGAGCTATTTGTAGGCCACGTGGCTCCTCTTTGAGCCGCATAGGACTTGTTTGAGCCGCATAGACGCTCGAGCCGCATGAATATTTGAGCCGCATGAACTCTCTGAGCCGCAGGGGGCTCTCTGGCCGCATGGATCTTTCTTTATTCTTTTCCATGCTTCTACAGACGTAAAGGTAGATCGGATGCACATTGATCCTGGCTCTTCCATAAGCATTATCCCGAAGGGTCTGTTATATCATCTCCGCATCCCTGTGCATCGCCTGACGCCTACAAATACTGCCATCAGCGGTTTCAATTAGGGCATGAGCTACCCAATTGGGAAGATTCGTCTGAACTGTCAAATTGGTGATCTCCAGTCGGAAGTTACCTGTTACGTAATAGATGCAGACACTTATTACAACATCCTCCTGGGGCGCCCCTGGATACACGATTATATGATCGTGCCTTCCACGCTACACCAGTGCTTCAAGTATGTCGACAAACATGGCTTCGTGAGGACAGAATTTGCTGATATCGATCCCTTCAAAGGGGTTGAATCCTACAACTCAGACTCCTGCCTGTACGAGAAGTCGAAGGGGCACCTTGGTGAAGGAGATGGGCAAACTCGTACCGAGACGGCCACAGGATCAGAAGAACCTCTGATGATCCACCTCCAAGCTCGCAAACCTGGTAAGTCTGCACCCCTTACCGCCACTCTACGTAAGGACGTAATCAGTCACTCGGCACAAGAAGAGCAAATGATAATCCGGCTGCCAAGGTCTGGTCAAGTGCCAAGACCCTCAACGGAGCTACTGATAATCAGGCTGCCAAGAGTCAGCCAGCCACAAAAGCTCAATCCCTCCGACAAACCAATGACGATACGCCTTCCCAAGAAGGGTCGTCACCTCGATGCAAGGCCGGGAACTTCTAGCGAACCAACCACTCCCCGTCCAGCATCGAGAACCAGACTGGGGGTCGCTAGTCTGCCAACAACTCCACGCTCTGCTCCACCTGCTGAACCTCTGACGATCAAGCTGCCCAGGCCGTCCTCTCAGTTTTCATTTATACAGGGGGTAACCAAAGAGGAACCGGAGCTAGCCAAGTATGTGGCTGCCCACACTGATGTTCCCTCCGCAGATGATGTAATCCCGCTAGAAAAGATACCTTACTTCATCAATAAAGGGCTATATTTGAACTACCTCGAGCTTAATAAGCTTTGTACAATGTATGCTATGGAACACGGTATAGGCACTCACCTACACACACAGGTGACAAATGTGTACACCGCAATCGAGCTTACTCCAGTGGAAGATGCTTACCGCATAATCGAGGGAGGGGACCACCCAATCATCTTCGGCCAGAAGGACGATCCGCGGCCCTTCACCGTAGAAGAAGTCGACCTTGAATCAGATGCCGGGAGACTGCCTATGTATCTTTATAGCCCCCAATCCGAATATCTCATGCAAAAACAGGGGTATGATCTGGAGACCACGCCAGGCTTGAACTACGGCACCGGGCGACGATTACCTTTGAAGCCACCGGTCCCGGCTGGCAAACCACGGGACTACTATAGCAAAACTCGATGTGGATTAGGGTATGTAACACCCACGACGACCCCTGAGAGTTCAGATGAAGAATGTGACTGGCATTCACATTCAACCGGGTCACCAACTTCTGACTACGATACCAGCATCGGAGATGTATTCAGACAAGTCCTGTCTTGCTCTTCACAAACTCAACATTCGGCCGGATGCAAAGCCAGTCAAGCAACAATAACAACGCTTCCGCCCGGGCATCATAGATGCGATCAAGGCCGAAGTCAACAAATTAATAGCCAGCGGCTTCATTCGTGAGGAACAACACCCGGATTAGGTCGCCAATATAGTACCCATCCTCAAGAAGAATGGAAAGATTCGAATCTGCATCGACTTCCGCAATCTGAACGAGGCATGCCCCAAAGATGAATTCCCCCTCCCTATCACAGACATCATGATCGACAACACATGCGGCTTCGAACGTATGTCATTCATGGACGGCTTCTCGGGGTACAACCAAATTAAGATATCTCCTGACGACGAAAAACATACATCATTCCGAACACCGATTGGCACATACTGCTACACAGTTATGCCATTCGATTTGAAGAATACCGGCGCCACATATCAAAGAGCCATGATTATCATCTTCAGTGACCACTTAAGCAAGACGGTGGAGTGCTATGTTGATGACATCGCCGTCAAGAATCGCTGTAAGGAAGACCATCTGCAGGATCTGAGGACGGTATTCGACCTGATGCGAGCACACAATTTGAAAATAAACCCTATAAAGTCCTTCCTGGGCGTATCCAACGTGAAGTTCTTGGGCTTCATCATCACCGCCCAGGGTATCCATGTAGACCCTGAGAAGACAAAGGCAATCATGGAGATGGGTCCCCCGAGAAATCTCTGCGAACTCAGAGGCCTTCAAGGGAGGCTAGCTTACATCAGGAGGTTCATTTCTAACCTCTCCGGGCGATGTCGACCATTTACCCATCTCATGAAGAAAGGCGTCTCATTCGTATGGGACGAAGAATGTCAGCGGGCCTTCGACAGCATCAAAGAATATTTGTCGAACCCTCCAGTCCTGGTAGCCCCGGTTGCTGGAAAACTATTCTTGCTCTACGTACGAGCAATGGAACCTTTCCTCGGGGCTCTGCTGGCACAAAACAACGATGCAGGCCATGAGCAAGCCATATATTACCTCAGCCGAATGATGATTGGGCCAGAGCACCGATACACCGCTGTGGAGAAGGAATGCCTTGTCCTGGTGTTCGCCATTCAAAAGACGCGACACTATGTCACTGGACAAACCATACATGTGATCTCACGAGTCAACCCTCTCAGGGTCCTCATGACTAAACCAGGGGCACTCGGCTCTCGCCTCGCTACATGGGAAATATTGATGTCCCCTTGTCATATGATCTTCGTTCCGCAAAAGGCTGTCAAAGGTCAAGCCCTGGCAGACTTTTTGGCAGCCCACCCGGGCTCGGAGTCGTCCAGAATATATGGCGAATGTTCTTCGACGGCGCTTCGAGGACCGGACCTAAAGGCAACATCATCGTCGGAGTCGGGGTGGTGCTGGTCTCCCCTTCCAGATTGGTGATTAACCGTGCTTACTCTCTCACAGAGCCCTGCTCTAACAATGTGGCCGAGTACAACGCTTTGGTCATTGGCCTCCAACTTGCAAGAGAGCTGGGGGTAGAATATCTTGAAGCATACGGCGATTCTCAGTTAATCGTCAATCAGATCCTGGGCTCATATGAAGTCCGCCACGAAGACATGATCCCCTATCACCAAATAGCGATCGACATCATCTCGTCGTTCGAGGGGTTCTTCATCGAGCACGTTCTCAGACTCCAAAATATCGAAGCCGATGCCTTAGCCGGCCTAGCCGCTTCCCTAGCAGTGCTAAATCATACTCATCAATCAGTAGATGTGATAGGCCACGAACTGGTCTGCCCAAGAACAACGTTCAATTCGTAGCAAGTTACTCCGCCCAGACGATCGACGATGTCCCAGATTGGAGACAACCATTCATTGACTTCGTCATCTACGATATCCTGCCCGAGAACCTAAAGGAAGCCACCTCCATCAGACGGCGTTCTCTCAGATTCTTCTACGATACAGAGACGAAAATGTTGTATCGCCGATCCTATGATGGATTATTGCTTCGATGTTTATCAAACGCAGAAGCCAAAGAAGCCGTACGAGAAGCTCATGACGGTGTCTGTGGGGCCCATCAGCCTGTCCCTAAATTGTAAGACCATCTTCGCCGAATGGGCTATTACTGGCCCACGATGGTAGCAGATGCGATAGACTATACGAGAAAGTGCAAAGCCTACCAAGTCCACGCGGACTTCATTTACTAACCATCCAAATTTCTACATCCGACAGTGGCGTCCTGGCCATTCGAAGCATGGGGGATGGATATCATTGGTCCAATCACTCCACCTTCCTCCCGAGGACATCGCTTCATACTCGTAATCACATATTACTTCTCCAAATGGGCGGAAGCTGTCCCTCTTGCAGAAGTCAAAACTTCGAACGTAATCAGCTTCCTCAAGAATCACATCATCTATCGCTTTGGACTGCCCCGAAGGATCATCCACGATAATGGTCCGCAGTTTGCAAGCCACGCCTTCTATCGGTTTTGTGACAAGCACCGCATCCAGAATATTGCTTCGACGCCATACAATCCAGTATCAAATGGGTTGGCAGAAGCATTCAACAAAACCATCATCAAGTTACTCAAGAAGTTCGTATCGTCCAACAAACGCGACTGGAACGAGAAGCTTGGTGAATGCTTATGGGCGTACCGTACCACAGTCCGAACGGCCACAGGGAACACACCATTCTCCCTGGTGTACGGGAGTGAGGCAGTTCTCCCATTGGAGACTCAAATACCCTCACTCCGCGTCGCCCTCACTTATCAATTGACGACGGATGATAACTACCGTCGCCGACTACAAGAGTTAGAGGCCTTAGATGAAAAGCGCCTCCTGGCTCAGCAAAGGATCGAGCTATACCAAGCACGCATCTCTAGAGCCTTCAATAAGAAGGTCAAAATTAGAACATTCCAAGTGGGCGATCTCGTTCTAGCAGTCCAGAGGCCAATGGTCATGACTCACAAGACCGCCGGCAAATTCCAGCCAAAATGGGAAGGTCCATTTATCATTGAGGTTGTATTCTCCAACGGTGCTTACCGCCTCGCAAAGCAAAATGGAGACTTGCTCATGTTGCCCGTCAACAGCAAGTTCCTCAAGAAATATTATGTCTAAATGACACATTCCAGATTATCGAGTCATGTACCTGCTGGTACCGCTGAACTCACTCTCACAACATTTCAGATCACCCGCTGGTACCGCTGAACTCACACCCAAAATATTCCAGATCATCGAGTCATGTACCCGCTGGTGCCGCTGAACTCACATCCACAATATTCCAGATTATCGAGTCATGTACCCGCTGGTGCCGCTGAACTCACTTTCACAATATTCTAAATTATCGAGTCATGTACCCGCAGGTGCCTCTGAACTCACATTCCAGTCACTCTTTCAGATAGTAAGTCATGTATGACCATACCTCTGAACTTTCTTCCTGGAAGAGATCCTCCCTCATGATCCACTACCCGCACTCCCAGTGCACAAAAAGGGTAACAGATCCACAAATTGCCAAAACGGCCATGTTCTCATTATCTCTGAGTCGTTTCACTTCCGCCAAAAACAAATCACCCCTTTACATAGAACTTTCGTGTCCTCATTACCTCTGAGTCGTTCTATGTACCCTCCTTCATTGAGCCCACTCCTGCCATGTCCTCATTACCGTTAAGTGGGAAGGCTCCGTTGAAGAAACCTTCATGCTTGCCATGTCCTCATTACCTCAGAGTAAGTATGATGATTTCCTTTCGACTTATTATCTGTACCCACAACCGGAGTGCGCCAAGGATAATAGGTCCACAAATATTCTCCGCTGAGTCCACTCCTGCCATGTTCTCATTACCTCTGAGTAGGAAGACTCCACGGTAAAATCTCCGTACTTACCATGTCCTCGTTACCTCTGAGTAAGTATGTTGGTCCTCTCTCGTCTTATTATCCGTACCCTGAACCAGGGTGTCACGACCCGCACCCTAGAGTAAGGACACGAGACGTGGGTACGTCCAGCCTACGCCGCAGTGTCGGCAGTAGAACGTTGTCCTAGGTCTCATGGATCTAACAGTATAAGGCTAAGCAGTTTATACTCCCCGAATGGGGGTGACATAGCAGAATGTAAACATAAAATCCACAAAGAAATACATCAGATAGAAGTCTAAGTGTCTAAGATACACAAACCCAGAAAATTTCTCAAAATTCAAATACAGTAATCCATAAAATAAATACAACTCAAGACAACTAAAATAACTATCTATACAACCTCTACTGTGTCTCCTCTAGGCTAGCAGGCAACCTCCAAGCTTTCTGTAAAATTTATCAACATGTCCAGTCAGGACAGGAACGAGTACAATTCATCAAGAAATCCCAAGTAAATGACAGAGAACTATAAAGCAGTTATAGACAGTTTTATTGCTGAACATGTAGTTGTATACAGGTGATGGTATAGAGAAATAATTAAGATACAAGGAAAGTAAGGTAAGTAAAACAAGAGAAGAATCATAGCAATAAGGACTGTAAATAGAAACTAGCTGAACTAGAGCAACATGATATAAGTCCAGAATGTAATGTAAACAAGTGCAAACCCAAGTAAATCCAGACAACATGAATCTGATACCAGGTGATTCCAGTACAAGATGAGTCCAGTATAAGATGATTCCAGTCATAGTGATCAATGATTCCAGGGTGAGTCCAGCCTATACTCTAACAGTGTGTTTTAAAATACCGAGGTCGACATGTAAACGGTTGTAGGTAATACGGCACATCACACACCTGGCCAGGTGTGAGATGGCTATTATTCCAGTAGATTCCAGTTGGGAGATTCCAGATTGGGGTATGTCTACATGTCTTACTCAAGTATTTCTCCTCCCAGCAGTACAAGTGAATCCAGGATACGACACGAGAATCGAGATGAGTCCAGCCAAAATATGATGATTCCAGAAATAGATTCCAGAATGATTCCAGTGATTCCAGTAATAGAGGCCAGATAAGTTTGGTATGTGTGTCGTTTACATAAATCAAGAAATATCCATACGTGTTGTAACAGAGAATCACATAAAACTAACTATAACTGAAGTACAGTAATTGACAATTAAATGAGAGAACTATCAGAGAATGTACTCGCCTGATAACCTGAACAGCTGATAGGTATAGAGGTCCAAACTGAAGCCATAGAGTCCGATTTAGAGCAACATAGGTCAAGATGTATACGAGAGATGATAAATAAAATGTACAATGCATCTGCATGCTGTCTAGGTCAAACTAGGCTAAAGTCAACACTTGGTCAACTCTAGTCAACCACACTAGACAAATTAGGTCAACTAGGTTAAGTCCTAGCCCAACAAGTCTAACAAGTCTCACTAGGCCTAACCAAGCCTAGGCTAGCACTCACACAATCACAAGACAATGTGAACCACAACAATGCATAATATAAAATAGATAATATATATAAATACATACCTTCATACATACATGCATATCCATATTAATACATATTTATTTATATAGGCATATGTTACATCATGTATATTTACATAGTTACATAGATATATACATTCATGCACATTTACATACATATCTATTTACATACATATCTCTAACCATTATAAAACTGAATTTAAATATCTATTTAAACTATTATCATACATATATACACATAGGGTGTCCTAATTTAGGATCTATCAAGTAGGACACAAGACACATATCTAAATCCTCAAGAGAGCTCCAAATGGCCTCAAATTTGAATTTAAACGCCAAGGGTAATAGGCCCACAAATATCCTCTGTTGACCACAAATATCCTTCGTTGAGTCCACTTCTGCCATGTCCTCATTACCTCTGAGTAGGAAGACTCCACGGTAAAGCCCTCGTACTTGCCATGTCCTCATTACCTCTGAGTAAGTGTGTTGGTTCCCCTCCATCCTATTATCCGTATCCTAAGTCGAGGTACGCAAAGGATAATAGGCCCACGAATGTCCTTCACTAAATCTCTTAGTACAGGCCCACCATTCCTCATCATGTCCCGGGAGCCCAGCTGCTCCATGGCATTCTATCTCCCGATACCCCGAACACCCACGACCATCTTGCCGTGGAACTGTTCTAGGTGTCCCCAATCAAACTTGTTATCTGTACCTAAAACCAAGGTATACCAGGGGTAACTGGTCCACAAACAAGTCCCCCATGCGGGGCGCACATCACCACAATACCACAGGCACAACAAGCAATACAAATGAAGGGTAGAATGGAAAGTACTCTTTATTTGAAAGACGAAAAAAGTATTACATGTTTTGGGACCACGTCCCTCTCAAAGAGAAAAGAAGAGGAAAATAGAGACAAGAAAAGGCCGACTATAGTTTGGTGTTACACAACTCCAAAAGGCTGTTTCTCACCAAGGTAGTCCCTCGCTCAAGCCGCTGCCTAGCTCGGCACTCGGCCGCCTGGGACAACTGCTCCGCATCATTCAAGTACATATAAGCCTGCCAATCATTTTCCATCTTCTTCAAAGCAAGTTCCAAATTGGCAGAAGCTCTACTAAATTTGTCAGCCTCCTGAATAGCCACCCCTTTCTCAGTACGAGCAGCTTCGAGCTCGGACTCCAGGAAGGCCAGCTTTCCCTGGAGCTCGAGAATCTTCTCCCGGGTGTCAGTTACCCCACGGAAGGCAGTCGCCTCCTGAGCCGCGCAATCTTCTGTGCGACGGCTCCATTGATCGTACAACTGAGTCAGGTCCCGGCGATCCTTCAATATAGCTGGCTTGAGCGATTCCCGAGCAATCCTCACCTTCTCTACTGCGATTGCAAGGAAAGTACACTCTTGATCTATTGCCACTAATATATCAGCTTGTCGCAGTACGTAGAACTGGGCCACGAGACGATCGGCCTCTAACAGCTTAGGCTCCAGAAGCGCCGCTATTCCCGCCCCACCGGGAAGTGTTCTAAGGATATTAATTTGGCCACCAGCGCATTGACGAGCCATAGAAAAGGGAGTCCTCCGCTCCACAGCTGCCTCAATCCCCCTCTTCAGGTGACAGTAGAAACTGTCAACCACATCCTGGGACGCTTCATCCAAAACTTTCGTAGAGGACGGCGTCAAAGGGAGTGTGGCAGGCAGTACCGAAGGAGTAGCCTCAGAACTGGCCGTCCCTGCCACCAAGGAAACGAATTCTGTGTGAAAAGATACATGGATGGCAGCTAGCTCCTCTTCCGCTGCCCGAAGAGCCTGGATACTTAGTAGAGCGGAAAGGTTACCTCCCGAAACCCTATTCACAGAGGATGGCACGGAAAGTGTCGTCCCTTGCTCCAACTGTGCTATCACCAAGGCTTCCGAACTTGACCCAGCTGGAAGCCCCTCTGTATGGGTTGGAAAAGAGGGAGGCACACGTGCTTCCATCAGATCCCCCCCGGTAGAGTCCGTCCTGGCAATGTCCATTACCGGTAATAAAGGGGTGGGACCTGCACGTCCAAAGCAATCATTAATCCACGAAGGACAGGATGATAGAGCAAATAGGCCTCCTCACAAGTTAAGAAGCTGGTTTATCTTTCCAGGGGAAGATCTCAGAGGCTGCAGCTCGTTCGAAGCTGGCATGGTCTCCCCACCCGCAGCTTCCAACTCAAGTTCAACTGGTTTCTCTGCCTCAACTACCCCTGAAGGGGAGCCAGCCAGGTCAGTGTCATCCTGTTGGAATTTAGCTGTCTCAGGGACATGGGCAGTAGAGCCTCCGTCCCCATAGGTTGAGGTCTCAGCAAGGTGAGACTCCCCGGCCGCCTCCGGAAGAACCCCAGCAGAAGTGATGGCGGTGCACATATCATGGATAAAAGTAGACAAGGCTGGATCGACTTCAGTAGTCGAGTCCCGAGGAGCAGACTCCTCGGATGCCTACAAGGAGCAAAAGAAAAAATGATTAGGCCGTAATTTAGAAAAAGAAAGAAAAGGCAGTTAAAATTCCAATCACCTCAGAAATAGCATCAACATCAATGAATAGCCTGCGACGTCTTACCGTAGCCCGCTTTGTGGAGTAGGTCCTGCCATCGTCAGTGGACAGACGCCTGCCTTGTTGGTGCGAAGCACCAGGCACAACAGGTGGATGATCCTCCACCTCTTCGTTCGGCACAGTAGGAAGCCGATCCCCCACCTCCTCGCCCGAAGAATGCGACGAGTTATCGGCGGCCTGCTCGTCATCCTCTTCGTCTGCCGCAGTGGACTCCGAGTCTGGCACAGGAACCCTATTCGCCCCTCTCTTTCTCTTTCTGGAACCCTCGGGCTTTTCTGCCAGGTCGGTCCCGACAATGAAGCGGTGTTCATGTCAAAGTTCATGGGAGATTTGCTCGCCGCAACATGAAAAAGAGCCGCCATGTACAGAATATCCCCTTGCGTATTAGCGTCAGTGACTGAGAAGCTAGCCCGGGTATGAACAGCATTGTAATAATGCCACGCCCGGATGCCGTCAAGGACACTGCCCTCGAAGCCCAGGCAAGCACTGGAGAAGTCAAGGAACAGCTGCTATATCCGAATTGACGCAAAAACCTGCTAGGAAAATAAGGCTCCAAGTATACGTTATTTCGGTAACGATATACTAGGTGCGCGGGGCGAATGTTGCGCAGCCATAGAAGCATCTTCTCAGATAAGAGCTGGGGAGGTTCAATGCCATCAACGTGTACCCCCCTCACTTCTCTAGGGGTAAACTGAGGAAGAGACACAAAGAAGTCGGGCCCATCAACTCTCGCCAACGCCCTCCGACAAGCCGGCATGGTATCATACTCCCAAGATTGATGGCGGTATCAAAAAAGGAAGGTGACATCAGCGGTGACATCATCCTCCGTCCCGGGCCTCATCAATGACCGGTAATGCATCAATAACCACCCCATGAGATAGTGGTATGGTAGCTCTATCCGTTCAAAGTCTAGTATCATCTCGTGAGCAATGACTTTAGACGAAAAGGCACGGAGGTCGTGGTGTATGCTACACACCATAGCCGGAAGAAGGGCCAGTCTTACTTTGAAGACCAGCTTCACAGCCGGAAGAATGAAGTGGCGGCTGATCCTTTCAGTAGAACCTGCCCCTCCAGAGACTACGTAATTTCGTAGCAATACCATCAAGAACCCGGCCAAGATTGCTTTCTCGGACATCTGCCGGGTACCGTAGTGGAAATAACTGAAGGAGTCATTGCGGCTCCCAAATCTATCGCGGGTGGACCTCGACCTTTTTGCATTCAACATCAGGTCCTTTACCTCCGTTGGGGTTTGAGGACCCCGAGAAGAAACCCGGCCGGAAGGACGTAATTTGAAAAGATATGCGACCCAGGCCGTAGTATGGGGGGCGTTCCCTTCTGAACTATTATTCTTCTTGATAGCAGTCTGGTGATAGATGCTATGGTGGCACAGCAGCTCCCGGTACACAGCGACGAAACTAGGAAATCGTCGATCCAGATTATCGAATTACTCGTTCGTCGGGGTGTATACTTCAAAGGCCTCGCCTCCCCACGGAAGCTTAGAAACAGCATGCATTTCATGGAGAGCAAGCCCCAACTCTCCCCCGAGCGCGAAGAAAGTCCCCGTACGCCGGCTATACATCTCCAAAAGGGCCACGAACAGCGGCTTGTTAATGGGCAATCCGTAACAGGTACCCCGGATGGCGTAGTAAAGGTCAATCTCCCGAAGGAGTTCTTCGTAGTTCCTCAGGATCCATAAGAAAAGATAGGCCCATGTGGGAATGGGGTTTATCCAATTCAGCAGCGACAACCTGCCCACAGGATAAGACCCCTTGTGAGCGAGCTGATTCAGGAAGGTATCAGCTCGGGTAAAAGTGAAGTTAGGACCAGACACATTTATAAAAGTACCAGGAATCAGCCCCATCACAGTCCGGCTGACTGACTCCCTACTTGCACATGCTGACGTAATACTCATATTATAGTGGATGTTGCCTACGAACATCCCCTGTTGGGTTAGAGTTAGAGAGCCCGCCATTTTCCTGCCCAACGGTACCATATTAAACCACGAGAGGGGAAAATGCCGCTCCATCTCGAGAACATGGATATCTACCCCGTCCACAGAGAAGTCCCAGTTCTCAAAAACGTCCAACATTCGGGAGTTCTTTACGGATAAAGCATCCCCAAAGAGAAAAGCTGGTTTCAGATATTCTCTGTCCAGTTTCCCCGAATTCATCATAGTGCAAAGAAAATGGAAAGGCTGGTTGTTGATGGCAGCCACCCTCTCCAAAGGCACATTAGAGGGAAGTTGATCTGTCATATATCGAATTAGATCATCAAGCCGCACACCCATGACAAACTGAGCGAAACCCACTAGAAGCACTCCGGCCGGGTTGGTTCGGAGGTTCACTGGGAAAGGACAAAAGAAACAGGATTAAAAAATAGGTTAAAATGAAACCACTTAAAGTTTCTCAAAAAGAAGTTTCTATGAGCCTATGCGGCTCGGATCGACGAAGCCTTATGCGGCCCAATTCAGCTAGGTTTCATGCGGCACGGCTTCAATAGAGCCTATGCGGCTCGGGTCAACACAGCTTTATGCGGCCTAATTCAGTTGGGAGTTCCATGTGACACTGATTCGATAACTTATGCGGCTCGGATTAAAACTTATGTGGTTTTATCTCGCAGAGGAGCTTATGCGGCGCGACTCAGCAAAATTCTATTTAGGCTAGTTTGTCAGAATATATGCGGTTCCGCTCAAAGGAGGTTCCATGCGGTTCAAACCCAAAAGCACTCCTGCGGCTCAAATCTTTCTCAATGCGGCTCAAACATAGGGCATGCCCTATGCGGCTCGAATATGAGAGGGTCATGCAGCCCATACAACATATGCGGCTCCATCATGGTCGAGCTTGGGCGGTTCAATAAAAATGAAGGATGAAGGCTTGTGCATATGTTATGCAACAGAGCCATCGGTCCTTGGGGTTCAAAGTATTCAAATCCATTTCTTACCCTTGAAAGCAGGGCGAACATCAGGGTGCACTTCGGGCACGATGGCCGACGAGGAAGCCGTTTTCTTGCCTTTTGCAGCAGCAGAGGCGATCTTGGAAGACTTGGGGGCTATTTTCGATGGTCGGAGAAGGAAAGAAAGTGGAGACTGCAAGAATTGAAGACGAAAGAGAAAGTAAAGAAATCTTTCCCACTGAATTCGTCCCTATTTATAAACAAAAGCAGGGCGTTTCGATTCTCCTGTAAACACAAAAACCGACCCTTCGATTATCGAGGCGAGCCGCCTAAAATGAAGGCCAAACTCCTGGGATCCTCCCCCGAAAAGTAGCCTTAAAACTGACAGCAGATCAACAGCATTTAATGCAAAAGATCTTCGCACGTAGCAGGATGACGTGGCGAGAAGCTCATGCGGCCCGAAAGTCCCTGCGGCTGATTGACTCAATGAGGTCAAAACATCCATGCGGCCGAGACATCCATGCGGCCGAGACATCCATGCGGCCAGGACATCATATGCGGCCAGGAGAATTTATACATGGCCATGCTTCTTATTCAAAGTATTTCAATTTTGCAAATTGAAAACTTTGAAGGGGGTCTTGTAGAAGCATGAAAAAGAATAAAGAAAGATCCATGCGGCCAGAAAGCCCCATGCGGCTCAGAGAGTTCATGCGGTTCAAGTATCCATGCGGCTCGAGCGTCTATGCGGCTCAAACAAGCTCTATGTGGCTCAAAGAGGAGCCACGTGGCCTACAAATAGCTCTTCCGTTTGTCCTTTACTGCATTAAATACTTTGACGGCTGACAGCTCTGACAAGGTGACAATTCTGACACAAAGATATCATTATGACTCCCTCATAATGACGGACGCCTTGGGAAGCGAAGAAAATATCTGACATGATCCCCCGAGAGTCAGAAACTGTCATGCGGCCTTGACACGTGGACAGCCCCATACGGCCCAAGCGGAGGCTCTCCCATGCGGCTCACGAAGACTAGCCCCATGCGGCTCACGAAGACTAGCCCCATGCGGCTCACGAAGACTTGCTCCATGCGGCTCACGAAGACTAGCCCCATGCGGCTCACGAAGACTAGCTCCATGCGGCTCACGAAGACCATCCCCATACGGCTCATGAGGACTATCTCCATGCGGTTCACTCATGCGGTCATCCACACTCATGCGGCTCAAATTATTACCATGCAGTCCAAATAGTCAGGGGGCCACTCTCAGGCAGCCTTGACACGTGGCCAGCCTTATGCAGCCCAATAAGGAGTAACTTTTCTGTGGCTCAGATTTCTGCTGTGGCTTGCGGTTACGACATGTGGCATGATAGCAGGGCACGTGGCATCAGATTGATCGAAATCCCTCAACAAATCCTAATAAAATATTGGGATCAAATCAGATCATTGGCAAACAAGCAAATTAATGACACGTGTCGAGGAATCCGAGGTTGGCATGACAAATCAGGAGAATTTATGTCAATCAGCATTAGTTACCCACAAAAGATTTGATGCAATCATATTTATTGCTCAAATCTCGATGAACGGCCCAGATCCAGTGATCCTTAGCCGCCGACTTTCAAGAATGGGCAATCATTGTAAACCCTAATGAGGCCCCCACTCTTATAAATAGCAGGGTGCCATTCCTTTGCGAAGATATACGGAGACACCGGAGAGACATACACAGAGACAGAGAGAGATATACAGAGAGAGACATAGAGAGCCAAAGAGCCTGAAAAGAGAGCATTTCTTCATCAACGCCCAGCAGTTCTTCTACAGAGCCAAGGCTGCACCCGATCATCCAAGGAGTAAGGCAGAGCTAGGGCTGCAAATGAGCTAAGCCGTCTGCGAGCTGCTCGAAGCTCGGCTCGATAAAAGCTCGTTTGAGCTCGGTTCGTTTAGTAAACAAGCTGAGCTCAAGCTTCATTTTCGAGCTCGTTTAATAAACAAGCCAAGCTCAAGTTTAGAAGTACTCGGCTCGTTTAAGCTTGCGAGATGGCTCGTTTATGAGCTTGCGAGCTAGCTCGTTTAGAAGCTCGTTTAGGAGCTTGTTAAGCTGGTTTGTTTTTTTTGTTGATCTAATTTTTTATATGTTTATATAACAATATGGTTGTGTGTATTATATATTTATATGTCCTTAATAATTGATATTACGGAACTTTTTTAATTAAATTTTTATAAATAAATTGTTAATATTAGAAGTACTTGAATTCAAACTTAACTAGCTTAAAATCGAGCTCATTAAGCTTGAATCAAGCTTAATGAGCTTGAAATAAAGTTGAGCAAGAGCTTGATTTTGAGCTTATCGAGCTTGTTTATCAAGCTTGAATCAAGCTTGATTATCAAGCCAAGCTCGAGCTCAAACCAAGCCAAGCTCAAGCTTAATATAAACAAGCTCGAGCCAAGCTCAAGCTCTAAAATAAAAAATTTATCAAGCCCAAGCTCGAGCTCGAGCTCGATTAATTTTTGTCAAGCCAAGCTCAAGCTTACAAAAGCTTGGCTCGGCTTGGCTCGTTTACAGCCCTAGGCAGAGCTGCCGTCGCTTTCCCGAGCCACTACCGTCACCCCCCAGAATCTAAAATAAACAATTGTACTTAGATTGCTGTACCTAGGTTTTCGTCCCTAGGCTTTCTTTGTACAAGCGAGTTTGTATTGTGAAGTAAAAGTCCAGTCCTCCGATAATTGTTCTGTTCTTTTATATTTTATGGCAAACAGCCGCCTCGTGGCCCGTGCTACTTTGATCACCAACTGACCCAATCAAGACTTGTGGGTTAAGTGTCACTCGACCGACTTTGCCTTGCGGCATCTCCTGACTTAAACTCAAGACAACTCAATCATAACATGCAACATATATGCCGACAACATAAGACTTGACGTCACATCTCGTGCCAAAGCATGTCGCCTACGTTGTAACCAAATTTTAGGCCCAATATTTTGTGTTCCAACTATACTCACACATTCAGCTCGACTTCCTTGATATACTACACTCAATACTTGACTCAATCCAAAGGCATACACGCGGATCACCGTCCATGCCGACTCATCTATATGAACTAGTTACTAGCGTCCAGCGCTATAATGGACTCCTTTTGAGCTTTTGATTAGACGGACGCTCCTTACCAGCATGAGTAGCTAGCTCTGCTGTAAGTCCCCGCTAATCCGTGCGGTCATCCAGCATAGCTATGAATGTCTCTATCGCAATGGTTCCTATGGGCCGCCAAGATCGCCGTTCGAGAAATAGATTTATTTTACCTTGTAAAAGTTGTCTAATGACCATGCAAGACTCGACTTGAACTGACGTCTCACACAGTCAATCTACTTCTAGTGTTACTATCTCTTTTAGGGCTAAGTTTAACACATCTTACATCTGAGACCATGCCTCGACGACCCAGTCGCGAGCATTATACTTTCTTATCTCGACGACCCAGTCGCGAGCATTCTACTTTCTTGCCTCAATGACCCAGTCGTGAGCATTCTTCTTTCTTGCCCTATTATTTCACTCAACTCAAGAACAACTATTGAGACACTTTCCAAACTCAATGAATCAACCATGGCCCGTGCCTTAAAACACTAAGTTCGTGCCATCGTGTCTTAAACCAACTTGAAACTCTATGTGACACCACCGCCCAAGTCATACTCTACATGACGGGCCTTACGATAGTGAGACTATGTGGTTATACCCAGCCGTAGAACTCATAGGGCCGTGCCTGCTACTACTCCTGGTAGCTTAACGTAACTTGCCTAACTTACTTTGCAACAACTTGACGAGCAAAGGCTGCATCAAGCTTTGCGTCATGGGAACGTGCCATGCACGCGTTCGACTATGAACATCCAAGTTATTTGGGGTGCCTAGACTTATGCCACAAGCCGTGCAATACAACTTAACCCGTCGGCGAGCAGAGGCTATGCCACGCCTTGAGCGAAAAGATCGTGCATGCTTTATGAAGCATTTATGCGGGCGACGCCTATGAATTTGGCTAACTCTTAGCTTGTGGCGGAGACCAACTTTTCCTTCTCCCAAGCCACGGGACGAAGGACCAATTGTCATTTTCAAAGCACGCCGTGCACCAACTCTAAGCCGACCGTTGGACCTTTCCATATTCTAACTCAATTCGACCCGTCGGGATTATTCCCTTTAGCTATGTGGATTTGTCTCTTTTATTATCAAGCCTACTTGTGCAAGTTGAAAATATGTGATTTATTATGTGAAGGCTAAGATGAGGCAAGTTCACCGAAACTACCATACCTGAGCGAGCGGTCGCCTCGACCGAGCGATGTCTTCGAGCAGTGGTTGTAAGGCTAAGTCCGAACGCCGTCGGCGTTCCTATTCCTCCGATTGAACTAACGGAACGGGGCACTACAGAGGAGGAGACGGAGGGAGGTGAGGCAATCGAGGACGGCGGAGATGGAGTTGGCGACGTCGAGGAGGGAGGCGGAGAGGAGGCGAGCTAGGAAAATTAGGTCTTCTTCGAAGGCCTTGGGGGAGTAGCTGTGGAGCTTCTTGGTTTAGAATTTTTCTTAAGTGTGGGAGAAGTGCGGGGGAGTGGAGGTTTTGACTTAAATTTTGGTACTTTTTTCATGACGCTCATATGACTGAAAGACTATCAATAACGTTTATATTGGACACCGTCATAGAATGGAGTCTTGCTGAACTTTGATGACGCTTCTTTATCAGCCGTCATGAAATCCACTTATCAAGCGTCATTAATAGGTCTTTTTGTTGTAGTGTTAGCAATAATAGAGTTTGAAATATACGTACGACTATGACTGTAGTCAAAGTAGTTTAGTCACGATCAAAATCAATCAATGTTTGAAATCATTTCGGCACGAAGGAAAATTATTTAGGCACGATTACAAAGTCAAAATCTAGGAAAATATGCGAATTGACACGATCGAAATATAATCAAAATAATCTAGTTGCGATCAAAAGTCATTTAGCATGATATATAGGCATGACCATAGAATCATAATCTAGGTATTATTATGAATCTAGTGGAAGGAATTCAAAAATAGGTTTAAAAGATTACTAGGAAAACAAATAATGATATGAAAATAAAAGATAAGTAAAATGAGAGGATAAAGACTAAATCAAAATTAACTGAATGCATGAAATTACAAACTGTGAAATCAATAGTCATATGCCAAAAAGGACGTAGTCTCTATAATATTCGAAAATCGTATGTATATACGAAGTTACTTTATCGAAAATTTATACCTCGCCAGTGTACACCTGGCTGCAGTAAACCCTTGGTTTCGTGACTCAACTATGATAAGATATCGAATATTTTATTAACTCTATCCAACATTGACATAATAACTCAAATATCAAATAGAACAATATAAACATAGTTTTAGTAATATTCGATAACACAATCATACCTGAAATTACTTCAACTTAGGGATCATGTCTCGCCAGTGCGCTGCTGGCTGCAGTGAACTCGTAGTCTTGATAATTCAGATAAATGGTGAAAGTGCACATTTGTCTTGCCATTATAAGTCAACGAATATTCTTTCAACTATATCCATAAAATTTCAAAAAACTTCTAGAAATTCAATAAGTTGATTATGATAGAAAAATGTAAGTATCTGTCCTTGAATGAAAGTATCAGTTTTGAAAATCAACGAGTGATTAGGAAAAAGGTACAAAGACAAGAGAATAATAAATTTCTATTTCTCTATTATTCAAAGATCTAGGGGGAAAACATATATATATATATATATATATATATATATATATATATATATATATATATACAAGATATTGAATGAAAGTATCAGTTTTGAAAATCAACGAGTGATTAGGAAAAAGGTACAAAGACAAGAGAATAATAAATTTCTATTTCTCTATTATTCAAAGATCTAGGGGGAAAACATATATATATATATATATATATATATATATATATATATATATATATATATATATACATATATATAAAAATATATATAATATATATATATATATATATATATATATATATATATGTATATATATATATATATATATATATATATATATATATATATATATATATATATATATATAT
Organism: Iris pallida; assembly: GCA_029216955.1. Lineage (NCBI taxonomy): Eukaryota > Viridiplantae > Streptophyta > Magnoliopsida > Asparagales > Iridaceae > Iris > Iris pallida. The sequence goes on from JANAVB010024199.1 coordinate 901,003, forward strand.
ATGTATATATAATATATATAATATATATACAAGATGTATATATAAAATATATATATATATATATATATATACAAGATGTATAAAATATATATATATATATATATATATATAATATATATATATATATATATATATCTATATATATATATATATATATATATATATATATATATTTATTTATTTATTTATTTATTTATTTATTTATTTATTTATTTATTTATATTTATATTTATATTTATATTTATATTTTATATAAATATAAATATATATATATATATTTATATATATATATATATAAATATAAATATAAATATAAATATATATATATATATATATATATAAATATATATATATATATATATATATATATATATATAAATATCTTGTATTTCAACAAAACTAACTCGGAATAAATGTATAGATAATTGAATCACATTAGGCTCAAACTCGATTGATGGAGATAAAATATTGACTGTTAGAGAATTAATTTATCGTGGCTAATGGGAACTAAATAAGTAGTACAGATCGTACGTTATAAAGACATTAGAGAAAATAAAATTGCACACAGTCTACCCACCTAAGGTCCTACCTTCCTATACAATAGTGTATCCTTCTATAAAAGTTATTTAATAGGGTTAGAATTCAATAAAATCTTGGCTAAATCACATGGCCTATTTATCAACCTTAACTACCCAACTGTCAAGTTGAATAAGGGACTTTCTAGTCCTAGTTATTCTCCTAAAACCAAATCAATCCTAATTGTGAATGAGCACTTCCTAGTCGCAGGTTTGTAGTAGTACAACAAATATGGTAGTACCACGAGTTTGCATAATTTGCGAAGACCAACCTGCATGGGTCACAAAAAACTTGTCACGACCCGCACCCGCTTTTCTGAATGCGAGTGCATGCGCAAGTCCAGCCTACGCCGTGGTATCTGCACTAGTACGCTGTCTAGCCCAAAATTGCAAGTACTACTAAAATATATCTTTATTGCTCATTCACAACAATTAAATCATTTATAATATTTAAAGATTACATTTGAGTGAAATACGAGAGGTCTCACAAAATAGAAAACAACTAACTCAACTATCTGCTAGTCTTCTAGGGTTTTGGCCTTCAATTACACCCGTATCTTTCCAAAGCTAAGAGTAGCCGCGACTAACCTGAAAAATTAATTTTCATTCATTAATTGAACGAGTACATTCTAACAGCAGTTATAATAATTGACAAAATCTATAAAATAATAAATAACACTAAATACATGATGGGTTGATAAACAGAGAATCACGGTATAAATATGTTAATAAAAGCAGGAAAATATGGTAATAAAGACAAGATAGTAATATGAACAATAATAAACAACTGAAGTAGAAACCATACTATATAGCAAGACTGTATCTAACTAGTGAGTTGACATACCGCTTTCGACATGTGAACGGCTAAGGGATAAATTCGGCCAACCATACGTGTCGTGTGCGGCTGCTATCATTCATGTTTAGACCAATGTGATATTTCTGGATAGTTCACATGTTTACTAAGATATTTTTTTCGTTCGACTAGTACTCGTAGATTCAAACAGTTCAAAAATACGATAATACATTAGTCACAAAAATAACATGTATAGAATCCATAATGACCACATCGTGTTGAGAATCAAACATAAAATTTATGTAAAATACTACTAAATACATGAATCATAAAAGTTATAAAATTTGAAAACTGTCAGAAAATGTACTCACCTGGGTCCTTTGCTGGTGAAACTGATAATTTCGTTGAGTTCATGATAGTCTGATTAGCCTAGGACCGATATGACAAAGTCAAAATCACAAGAAATAAGAACATATGATTAGTCCTGATCAAAATCAATCTAATCTATAATTTAAAAAGGAAAATTCTAAATAAGAAAATATGTATATTACTTAGAAACTATTTATAACTAGTTAGAAATTATATATTATAATTGAAAACGATAAAAATAATTCAGACAGATACATTTGAAAATCTAGTAAATTATTTTACGCCAAATCCTTATAAGAAGATATATGTTCATATACATATAATACTTATAAACTATTTAGAGAAATAGTTTTGATATTTGAAAACTATTGATTCAAATATTTAAATAACTATTTTGGGTATTATAGAAAAATCATATTTAAGTCAAAACTATAATTTAACTAGATTGAAAATATTGTAATATTGTTAAGGTCAAGAAACTATATTTAAAATACCAAAATACAATAGTAATATTTTAGTTCAAAATATATAGTTTTAATTAAATAGAAAATACTTACAATATATCTTTTCTTAAATCAATAAATAATAAGTAACAAATTATACCAATAATAATATTAATGATAATAATAACCATATTTGAATACCATAAAAATACAGTAATATAATTCTACTAATAAATAATAATATTTAATATACTAGTAGAACGAATAATAATGATAATAATAATAATGATGATTTTATTAAAATACTAACATTAATAAATATGTATATATGTATGTTGTTCTCTCAAATAAAGTAATAATATACTTTAGAGTTTCTAACCAAATAATAATAATAATAATAATAATAATAAATAATAATAACAATATTAGATAACAAAATAACTACAATAACACTAATAATAAATAATAACTTATTAATTATTATTTTTAGAGGTGTCACGACCCGATCCCAAATTGTTGGGTCGAATCGGATCATGTCCAGCCTGCACCGTTGTGAGACGACGGCAGTAAGCTGTATCTAGTTGCAGGTAATATCAACAACATCTATACATTTGTCATAACTCAAATATACGAAAATTTTAAAACTTTTAATATTCAACAAAGAGAAGTACAACTGGAAATGAAAGTACTGAAATAAAGTATTGAATTCAAAATCTACAAACTCCAATACAATAAAACTAGATAACTGAAAAACAACTAGCTAAACGGTCGGCTCATCGGCCTCAGGTTCTGCATCCTCCAAGGGCAACTCTGGCAACACCACAGGATATAATACTGGGTCATAGTAGCTATTGAACAATAGCTCAGCATCATCAACATCACCTATGGAGGGAATCCAGTCAGGAAATGAGCAAGTACGAGTACATAATCCGACATTCTAAATAATAATGGAAAGATGCAATTTTAAATAGTTGAAATACTTTGAACAATATTTTCCAGCAATTTTCAGCAATTCAGTATTTAAAACAATATGATTTGAATAGGTAACGTCTATGACCGGCTTGGGTTGTACAATAGCATCCTAGCGATGCGATACGGCTTATCCCCGTGTGTAGAAGGGGTAAGCTCGCGCAATAATACAATATGAGGGTATTGGTCATAAATGCTACACTACTTCCCCAATATCCCCACAATCAATAATCGAACTCAATGAGAGAGTTTCGTGTAGCAATGTGGTTTAAGCATGCAACATGACAATTACTAATTAAAATACAAGAAAACATAACCGTAACTTGCCTCTGTTTAATGTCTGGAATAGGATGTCGGTACCGGGGATGAAGTCAAATACGTCCTCGAAACCCTACAGTTGAGAACCCTGACTTAGAAACATAAATGAGCCAAATCTAGGTGTGCTAGTTGCAATTTCTAGAAGCAGGTCCTAGTCCAGTTTTTAAGTTTGTTAATTAAGCTATCAACTTACTCTACCGTCGCAGGATACAATTATCAATTAACGAAAAAGGAACCGATTTATTGATTTATTGGATAAAGATCGTATTTTTTAATTCATTTAACAAAACTTTATACTTTAATATTATATACATAAAATTAGGTTTTTCTTTTAATGAAAAAAATGTGAATTTGTTTAAATAATACAAACTTGAATTTTATCCTTTTTATTTAGAAGTGAGAAAACTCTTATAATTTTTCATATAAAACTAATACCCATTTTAAGTACGCGTCTAATTACGCAAAGCAGCAACCAAAAAGAATAGAAAATCCGAAACTACACAAATACGGGGCCACAAAAAAATAAAGGAAAACTAGGCTTATGCCCTTAAAACAAATTAATTAATTTAATTTAAATGCTGAGGCGAGCTCTGAGTGCCGTAAAGTGGTCTAAACAGAAGGCCGAGGCCCTGCACCCAAGATACTAAAACTAGGTGTCCCAGTCAAGCTGCTTGTCCTGGAGTTGGGGTTCATTCCGATACCAGGTGCATGCTACATCTCGTAGCTGGAGTCCTACTGCTCCGATATGGAGGTCGTCGGGTAGTCCAGCGACGCTGAGGATACGCTCCATGCTGTCGAGCCATTCGTCGGCATAGATGATTCCCTCGATTCCTTTAAAGGGTCGTGGGTCCTGCTTCTTAAAGTTCTCGTTATTGTCGACCTTCACATAATAATATGTCTCCTATCAAATTGAATGGCCTTAATGATACATAAATTAACTCTTGGATTTATGTTTACCTTAGCAGGTCTTGGTTCCGATTGAGCTGCTTCTCCTCTCTCGAGGGCAGCCATAGCCACGTTGTGGGCATTCTCCATGCCTTCTCTCATGATCGTGATCTGTTCACGATGGGCTTCAGCTTGGGCTCTCTGGGCCTCCAGTACTCCTCGTAGCAGGCCTACAAGCTCGGTGGGGTCCACCGGTACTGGTAGGGCAGCTGGTGCGGGTACTACCGTAGGGGACTGCAGCTCAGTTCGTGGAGGTGCAGGTTCTGCCGTTTGAGTTGTAGTAGCGTAAACGGCACGGGGTGCTGGTGCAGCATGGGGACGGTCAGTCAGCTGTAAATGAGGAGGGTCTGGGCGTGCTTGAGGAGGTGGGGTGTGATTGGTAGATGATACCTCATCGTCAGCAAGGTCGGAGCGGGTGGTCTTTCCTTTCGCCATACTCTGAAAGGTTTAGGATGTAATACATAAGCAAGGTATCCTACCAGTCTATAATCAAACAAAAATATTTATATATATATATATAATTCGGACCTATGTTGTGACAAATCAATGTTCTAGTGTTCTAATTGTTTCTAGATATGTTTACCTAAGTTGTTGTTTTTGGACCTGCATGGGCCACCACTAAAAATATGTCACGACCCGATCCCAAATTGTTGGGTCGAATCGAATCATGCCCAGCATGCACCGTTGTGAGACGACGGCAGTAAGCTATATCTAGTTGCAGGTAATATCAACAACATCTATACATTTGTCACAACTCGAATATACAAAAATTTTAAAACTTTTAATATTCAATAAAGAGAAGTACAACTGGAAATGAAAGTACTGAAATAAAATACTGAATTCAAAATCTACAAACTCTAATATAATAAAACTAGATAACTGGAAAACAACTAGCTAAACGGTCGGCTCATCGGCCTCAGGTTCTGCATCCTCCAAGGGGGACTCTGGCAACACCACAGGAGGATATAATACTGGGTCATAGTAGCTATTGAATAATAGCTCAGCATCATCAACATCACCTATGGGGGGAATCCAGTCAGGAAAGGAGCAAGTACGAGTACATAATCCGACATTCTAAATAATAATGGAAAGATGCAATTTTAAACAGTTGAAATAATTTGAACAATATTTTCCAACAATTTTCAGCAATTCAGTATTTGAAACAATATGATTTGAATAGGTAACGTCTATGACCGGCTTGGGTTGTACAATAGCATCCTAGCGATGCGATACGGCTTATTCCCGTGTGTAGAAGGGGTAAGCTCGCGCAATAATGTAATATGAGGGTATTGGTCATAAACGCTACACTACTCTCCCAATATCCCCATAATCAATAATCAAACTCAAGGAGAGAGTTCCGTGTAGCAATGTGGTTTAAGCATGCAACAAGAAAATTACTAATTAAAATGCAAGAAAACATAACCGTAACTTACCTCTGTTTAATGTCTGGAATAGGATGTCGGTACCGGAGATGAAGTCAAATACGTCCTCGAAACCCTACAGTTGAGAACCCTGACTTAGAAACATAGATGAGCCAAATCTAGGTGTGCTAGTTGCAATTTCTAGAAGCAGGTCCTAGTCCAGTTTTTAAGTTTGTTTATTAAGCTATCAACCTACTCTACCGTCGCATGATACAATTATCAATTAACGAAAAAGGAACCGATTTATTGATTTATTGGGTAAAGATCGTATTTTCTAATTCATTTAACAAAACTTTGTACTTTAATATTATATACATAAAATTAGGTTTTTCTTTTAAGGAGAAAATGTGAATTTGTTTAAATAATACAAACTTGAATTTTATCCTTTTTATTTAGAAGTGAAAAAACTCTTATAGTTTTTTATATAAAATTAATACCCATTTTAAGTACGCGTCTAATTACACAAAGCAGCGACCAAAAAGAACAGAAAATCCTAAACTACACAAATACATGGCCACAAAAAAAAGGAAAACTGGGCTTATGCCCTTACAACAAATTAATTAATTTAATTTAAATGCTGAGGCGAGCTCTGAGTGCCGTGATGCGGTCCAAACAGAAGGCCGAGGCCCTGCACCCAAGATACTAAAACCAGTAACAAGTTCTAAAAATAAAATATAATATAATTTAAATATAAATTCTAGAAAATGGGCGTCTCAGACTTGGTCATGCAATCTCGCGTTGCTGGCTTACGCCTCAACGTACAGGAAATCCTGTAGCATTTGCGTTTCGCCGAGGCTCATCCGACCGATACGGTCATCGCCTAACAGGGGATACAAAACTACTAAATCCACAAAACCAAACCAACAAAACCAATTTTGGAAATCATTTGCAAAGTTTGGGTATGAAAACAGGTTTTAATTTAATGAACTTAATTAATAATAATAATTTGAAAGATTTTACTAAAAATTTGGGCATCCTCTCCTCTGTAACTAGGACAACCTAGCCACGAGGCGGTACCGAAACCCACACCAAGTAAATATCCCAAACCAAGGAAACAATAACCCACAGCATATGAAATGAAAACCATTTCTAAAGAATTAATCCACAGAACTAAATCCGAAACCAAATAATAATCACTAACCCAAAGGAAATATTAGCCAAGCATACCAACTAGAAACAATCCACAGAACTAAATCCGAAACCAAATAATAATCACTAACACAAAGAAAATATTAGCCAAGCATACCAACTAGAAACAATCCAAAAATCTAATCTGAGCCAAACTCGGAAGAAGTATCCCCTAGCGCAACTAGTAAAACCGATCCCCGCATCGGGGTCGGGACCGCGTCATCACCGACTAACTACAGGAGGGACACTAAGTTATACCTTAGTTGCTCGGCTAGAGCTCTCAGATGCAAGAAAATAGGAAAAAGAATCTGCGTGTCTCGGACGGACTCCGAACGGTCCAGAAGCACACGGAGGAGGTTGGAACGTTCACAGAGAACAGTGCCGGAACAGCATACAGGAGGCGCGGAGTTCGCAAGACTGGGGCGGACAGCGAGCCCAGCTCGCGGGTCAGCGCTGGAAGGCACGACGGACGGGAAGTCGGCCGGCACGGGGGCAGCTAGGGCGGACGGCCGGTCACAGGGCCACGATGTCGGGGTTGGATGGGGCTACGGGACTTGGGACAGCTGCTGGGGCAGAATCGACAGGGCTCGGGGGCACGCCGGGGAGGTGCTGGCCGGACGGGCGGCCACGGGGAATGGTACGCGGACTGGGCTCGAGTCGGAGGCGGGCGCAGCCTTGGGAGCGGGCCGAGCATGGTCGTCGGGCCGGACGTGGCAGGGCGCAGCCGGAAGATGGGCGTGCGGGCGGTCAGCCGGTCGGGGCGACCCGACGGGCACGGGGCCGAGCGGAAAATTAGAGGGAAAGGGGAGGGGAGTGAGAGAGAGAGAGAGTGCTGATGGTTTGTGGGAGTGATGGTGGTCGTGGGTTATATGTTTATTCTTTGAGATGGTGGGGAGTGTTTTAAGGAGAGAGGAATGAGGGATAGGTGGAAACGTGGGGAAAGAATGGATCCAGCGGTTAGGAGGGTGTGGTCCTGGTCATGGGTAGTAAATAGGTTTTAATTTTTTTTTCTTATTAAACCAACTATATATATGTATATATATGTATAGATATAATGAGTAATGCATTTATATAATTTCAGGTTTAATAAAAAATCCAAAGATGGGCTCGGACTTGGGAACGGGTTCGGAGTCGGAACCCGGGCACGGATTTGGGACTGGGCCACAATCAAAAATCCAGTAATTAATTTTTGAAATAATTATTTTCCTGATGCGACTTAAATAATAATAATAATAATAATAATAATAATAATAATAATAATAAATATAATATTAATAATAATAGTAATAATTATAACTAAACTAAGCTGCAAACATAGGATCCAATAATTAATCTAAATTCCAGAAAGCAGGTTTCACAAGAGGCCCAAGGCCCAAACTATAATTAATATGCGTTTTATAAACATGATTTCTATGGAAAATATTTATCTTAGTAAAACAACAATCCATAATAATAAGGTAACACTAATATTAATAATTAGTACACCCTTATAAATATTGTTCATATATATATATATATATATATATATATATATATATATATATATATATATAACAGTATAATACTTAATATAAACTACCAACCCTCCATTAATATGGCTGGCCCAACAGTTTAGGCCAACCCATAACCTAAATTAAACATGTATAACTAGAGTATAAATGTGATAGTTTAAAGCCCAATCCCGAGCCCACAATTTTCCTCACAACCCAAACTCATTTATACTCTTTCTTGTTGTAAAAGAGAGAATACTAAGAGAGAAAGAGGAAAGAAACACAAAGACGAGAGGGAGGGAGAACTGGTGCTCGCCCAAGTCGACGGAAGGTACTGGCCCTAAGACCAGAGCTTGGCGGAGCCGGCCTCGGCTTTGAAGCGGTCAGAGCAGTCGAGTGTCGTGCTTCGGTCGCGGAGATGGCGAAATAGTCCGCTACGATGGTGAGGAACTCCGACCGGCGTAGTGCTACGGGCGCGAACAACGCTGGCTCGCCGACGGATGGTGTACACGTGCGGGGGTGGTGTGATGGCAGAGTGCGGCACGATCTGGTGTGTGTCGTGCGATCGGTCATCGGCGCAAGGCTGGGGTCTTGGCGACTCCTAGGGAGGTTAGGGTTTTATTTTGAGTTTGTATATTAAATGGGGTAGCGTGTCCTATTATTTGGACACAAAGGGGATGGTTTCGTGGATCACGTCCGGTGTACCGGACACGAGGAATTTGTATTTTGTGATGTATTTCAATAGACTGGAATGGATGTAGTGGACACGGACACGACGACATGGTGGTGATGGTGGTTTAATGGTGGTGGCGGTGGTGGTGGGGGTGTGTCGGTCGGTCGGGAAGAGAAAGCTCGGGGTCAGAACTCAGCGGCTGTGGTGAGTTCGAAGAAGGGGTGGGGAGCACGACGTCGGGGTATTGCCGGAGGTTGTTGCTTGGTGGTGGTAGAAACTGGTAGAGATGGTCGTGCGTCGTAGCCGAGCACAGCTGGACTGCTACGAATGTGGACGGTAGGCAGGGTTGGCCAGGGAGTTGTCATGGTGCTAGGATAATGTGTGTAGAGGAGAAGGGATGCGGGGAGGTTGATGGTATTATCGGCTTTGTGGATTTTGTTGAATTTTTTAGTTGTGGGAAAAACCAAAGGAAGAGTCTCCTTATATAGGAGTCAAAACTCCTAGTTAGATAAGATCTAAGATTTCGGTTAGATAAACCTTCTCCCAAATTTAAATCAAAATAAATATTTAAAAAAAACTAATTTAATCACTATCATATGTAAAATATACATTCGATAATATCAATTTATTTAAATCATGTACATTGTAATCTTAATCCAATAATGGATTATACTACTAATAATTTTGAAAATATATCTAGTATTGTCAAAGTAAATTTAATAGAATTCGATACTAGCACAATTATTAAAATATATAAATTTAAATAAAAATAGTATTTCAAATTAAGATTAATTCAATCTTAGTTCCACAATCAGTAACATAAATATTTAAAATTAATGTCTTATATTTATTAAAATAATTTAAAGCATACTCGAAACTTATCAAGATAAACCAAAAATATATTTATATTAATCCAAAAGTTTGTTTGAAGATAAATTGGCAATTCTTTTTATTGACCAAAACAATTAGGGTTTTCAAGTCGCTTTTGCACAAATATTTTGAAAGTGAGAATATCTTTGTAATGCAAATAATGAATTTAAGAATAAATATTTTATAAATTTTATGAAGTATTTTTGAACTATAAATGTAGTTTTCGAAGCACAAAAGAAAATATTATCAAAAAATTTAAAATTATATTTTTATCAATCCAGCTTAATTCAAAATTCTTCGATAAAATCTTTTTACTATTTCCAAAAATACTTATGATTTTCAAATCCATTTTTGAAACCAATTTCGATAAAATTAAAAAAATAATAACCAACGTCTTTCATTCCAAATATAATAAAATATTTTTATTAAAACAATTCAGTAGTATTAAAATATTCAGTCAAAACTAGTTTTTGATAAAAGGATTAATCATAACATATCATTCACAAAGTCCCGACAAAATTTATCTTTAAACACAATAATTAAATTTTTTTTTGAAAACTCGGAAAGAGGACTTACAAATCTAGCCATCTTAGAAAATTTTCATACTCAAGGGCACGACTTGGTACGACGAATAATATAATCAAGAAAATGATACAATTAATGATCAAAACTAGATAAGCATAATCACGGACAAAACTAAAAACTTAAGGAAGGATGTGATTTGGCACGATCCTGAATATATTCAAAATGATTGAGTCATGATTAAATTTTTGTTTAAGGATGATCAAAGAATTCGGTTTAGCACAAGTAATTGTTTAGGCACGATCAAAATATGACCAAATTATATGATCAAGGATCTAGTCGAGGTCAAAGTCTATGCGCACTTAATGATAGAACCAAAATAGGATTAGCTAAACAAAAAAAGTCATTACGCACGATTAACTACTAATTGAAATTATGTAAGCGTGATCAACGATCTAAAGTTGGGCAAAGTCTAACAGGATTAAAATTACTTAGATATAAGTAGGATGCAGTTACGATCAAGGCTAATCATGAAAGTCATCCAAGCATTTGGCACGAGTATGAACATGATCAAATTAATCATGATCAAAGTTGGAATAAAATATAAGCATTAGCAATAATAGAGTTTGAAATATAGGCACGACTATGACTAAAGTCAAAATAGTTTAGTCACGATCAAAATCAATCAAAGTTTAAAATCATTTTGGCACGAAGTAAAATTATTTAGGCAAGGTTACAGAGTCAAAATCTAGGAAAGTATGCAAATTTACACGATCGAAATATAATCAAAATAGTCTAGATGCGATCAAAAGTCATTTAGCATGATCAATTAGGTAGGCATGATCATAGAATCATAATCTAGATATGTTTATGAATCTAGTGGAAGGAATTCAAAAGTAGGTTTAAAAGATTACTAGGAAGACAAATAACGATATGAAAATAAAAGATAAGTAAAATGAGAGGATAAAGACTAAATCATAATTTTAAATGAATGCATGAAATTGTAAACCGTGAAATCAATAGTCATATGCCAAAAAGGACGTAGTCTCTATAATATTCGAAAATCGTATGTATATCTGAAGTCACTTTACCAAAAATTTATGCCTTGCCATTATACACCTGGCTACAGTAAACCCTTGGTTTCATGACTCAATTATGATATGATATCGAATATTTTATTAAATCTATCCAATATTGACATAATAACTCCAGGATCAAATAGAAAAATTTAGACACAGTTTTAGTAATATTTAATAACCCATTCATACATGAAATTACTTCAACTTAATGGTTATGCCTCGCCAGTACGCTGCTGGATGCAGTAAACTCACAGTCTTGATAATTCAGATAAATGGTGACAGTGCGCTTCTGTCTTTCCATTGTAAGTCAATGAATATTCTTTCAACTATATCCATAAAATTTTAAGGAACTTCTAGAAATTCAACAAGTTGATTATGATGGAAAAATGTAATTATCTGTCCTTGAATGAAAGTATATGTTTTGAAAATCAATAATTGATTAGGAAAAAGGGTCGAAGAGAAGAGAATAATAAATTTATAATTCTCTAGTATTCAAAGATCGAGGGGGTATATATATATATATATATATATATATATATATATATATATATATATATATATATATATATATATTGGAAAAATTAGAATTTTATTGAAGAAATAGGCGCAAAATGCCGAAGCCTATACAAGTAAGCGCATTAACGCGACAGGAGGACAGAAAGCGAAAAGTGCGATACGCGCACACAAAAGGGAGGGGAGGGCGGCCTAAGCCAGGGCCTCCCAGAACGAGTTGGAGAGGTGAGAGCAGCGCCTCCTCACTTTGAAGCATTGTCTGATGATCTCTCTGTACAGTTGAGGAGGAGGGAGTTGGCGTCCTTCATATCAGAATTTGTTCCTATTTTTTCAAAAAACCTAAATGCCGGCGGCTGCTACGATCTGATGTCCGTGGGATCTGCTCCAGAAGTCCAGGAGATTGTAGAAGCCCCCGGTCGTTTGACCCATACTAAGACTATGATAAAGCTTGGACCATGTGTCTGCAGCCAGCTCCCCCAAAAGAAGGACGTGCTCAGCAGATTCCGTCTTGTGCTTCTCGCAACAGTGGCATCTGGAAGCGAGACTGAATCCCAATGATCCATTGATGTCGTCCGTCGGGATCTTATGTCGGAGAGAACGCCAGATGAGGATGGACCATTTGATGGGAATGCATGCCTGCCAAAATTTGGCATTGACGATATTAGGCACCCCGCTGCCTCTGGCAACAATTCTGGCGGAAGCCAAAGTGAATGTCCCACTCGGGTTAGGGGACCATCTCCAAGAGTCGGCCGTGCCGATAATCCCCAGATTCGCAGCAAGAAGACTGGTAGCCGTACGTTGGCCAAGACAATCTCTGACCTTCCTCCAATTCCATCGAAAACTGCCCTCCCATAGATCTCTAATGGCGCACCCCTGCGGAGTAAGAATGTTGGGATGAATGGTATCTTCTCCTAACCACCGCTCCAGATAGGCCGGGGATCGACCGTCACCCAATTGGAGATGAATAAGAGGTTCAGCAGTGATGCGACCCGAGTTATGCGGCGCCACGATGATGATGATCTGTTGTTAGTGCTAGCCTCCGACAGATGGGAGAATCTGGAATACCTAGCTCTCATGAACTTCGTCCATAAGAAGGTCTCGGTGCGCAACTTCCACCATAACTTGAAGGAGCATGCGTCCACGATATGGGTAAATCTGCAGAAGCCCAGACCACCTTCCCTAGTCGGTTTGGCCATCGTCTTCCAGCCGGCCCAGTGATGTTTGTCTTTGTCGTCGCTATGCCCCCAAAAGAACTTAGCGAAGAGGGATTCTAAAGAGTGGAGCACCTTCATGGGGGGGAGGGGAGCAGACGGCCAGAGTGTACATTGGGATGGACGATAGCACGTGTTTGATGAGGATCGTTTTGCCTCCTGGGGATAGGGTTGCGTTGTGCCATCCTGCAATGTGTTTGCGGATCTTGTCGGCTAGGTGGTCGTATATATCAGAGTTGGCTTTACCGTACACCAGCGGGTATCCGAGGTAAAGGAAGGGGGGTAGGCCGTACTGAAGGAGGTCATGTTGGCGAGCAGGGTAGAGCAGGTTCTGTCAGCTTTGTGATGAGTATAGATGACGCTCTTTTTGTTGTTGACACGCTGACCGGAGCAGTTGGTATATCTGTCGATCGTACTCAAGATGACCTCGATCGATCCGCTATCTCCAGAGGAGAAGATGAGGATATCGTCAGCGTATGCTAGGTGAGTGATAAGTGGGCATCCGGTGGTGGTGTGGAAGTGGTTGAAACCGGCCATGCTGGGTATGCTATTAAGGCTTCTGCTGAGGGCTTCGGCCGCGATTATGGAAATGGTAGAAGAGAGCGGATCCCCCTGTCTGACCCTGCGGATGGAACGAAAGAATCCCGCTGCCTGGCCATTGATGACAGTGGAGAACCACGCATTGTTGATGGATCTCAAGAAGATGTCAATCCATGGTTCGGAGAAGCCGAAGGCCCTGAATACCCAGATCATGAACTGCCAGTCAAGACGGTCGTAAGCTTTTTCCATGTCGAGTTTGATGGCCACGTTCCCCTCCCCCCTCGACGGGAACTTCATGCACGTGATCATTTATTGTGCAAGAAGGATGTTGTCTGTTATATTACGGCCTTTCGTAAACCTGCTTTGCTCTTCAGAAATGATCTTGGGGAAGGTGCAGAGGCTGATCGGACAGAAATCCATAAAGGTTTCTGGATTGTCTTTCTTGGGGATAAGGATGATGTTGGCACAGGAAATCGACTTAGGGTATCTGACCCCTTGAAGAAAGGCAATAGTGGCTTTGAATAAATCCGTCTTAATGATGTCCCAACAAGCTCTGAAGAAGACGCCGTTGAACCCGTCCGACCCCGGGGCACTGTGCTCATTAATGGACCAGACCGCAGCTTTGACCTCCTCCTTAGAAGAGATGGCCAGCAGGGTCTCGTTGTCATTGTCTCTAATGAGGGAAGGGATAACCGACAATAGCGTCGCGTCTTTAGCGACCCGCTCTTTGGTGAATAGGCTGGAGTAGAAGTTCACGGCCGTGGCCTAAATTCTGGCCTGGTCATCGACCAGGTTGCCATTGTTGTCAAGGATCCGGTGTAATTTTAATTTGTTCCTGCGTCCATTTACGCACGCATGAAAGAATTTGGAATTTCGGTCACCATCGGTGTCCCAGGTCAATCTTGCTTTTTTGCTTCCAGAATTCATTCTCCACTCTCAGCCTAGATTTAAGAAGGGCTCTGGCGAGGTTAAGCTGTGCCTAGATATATATATATATATATATATGTCTTGAATATCAACAAAACTAACTCGGAATAAATGTTTGGATAATTGGATTACGTTAGGCTCAAACTCGATAGATGGAGATAAAATATTGACTCTTAGAGAAATAATTTACTATGGCTAATGGAAACTAAATAAGTAATACAGATCGTACGATATGATGACATTAGAGAAAATAAAATTGCACAAATGATCAGATTAGGAATTAAGTCCTAGAAAGTCCTAATTTATCAAGGAATAGTCTACGCACCTTTGGTCCTACCTTCCTACACAATAGTGTGTCCTTCCATAAAAGTTATTTAATAGGGTTAGAATTCAATAAATCCTTGGCTAAATCACATGGCCTATTTATCAACCTTAACTACCCAACTGTCAAGTTGAATATGAGACTTTCTAGTCCTAGTTATTCTCCTAAAACAAAATCAATCATAATTATGAAAGAGCACTTCCTAGTCGCAGGCTCGCAGTAGTACGACTAATACAGTACTACCACGAGTTCGTACAATTTACAAAGACCGGCCTGCATGGGCTACCAAAAAAACTTGTCACGACCCGTACCCGCTTTTCGGGATGCGAGTGCATGCGCAAGTCCAGCCTATGCTACGGTATTGGTGGTAGTAAGCTATCTAGCCCGAAATAACAACTGCTAATAAAATATATCTTTATTGCTCATTCACAACAACTAAATTATTTACAATATTTAAAGATTACATTTGAGTGAAATACAAGGTCTCACAAAATAGAAAAAAACTAACTCAACTATCTACTAGACTTCTAGGATTTTTGCCTTCAATTACACCCGTATCTCCCCAAAGCTAAAAATAGCCGTGACTAACCTGAAAAATTGATTTTCAGCCAGGAATGGAACGAGTATATTCTAAAAGCAGTTCCAATAATTGAAAAAATCTATAAAACAGTAAATAATACTAAAATACATGATGGGTTGATAAACAAAGAATCATGGTATAAAACATGTAAGTAAAAGCAGGAGAGTGTGACAATAAAGACAAGATAATAATATGAACAATAATAAACAACCAAAGCAGAAACCAAACTATATAGCAAGACTGTTTCTAACTACTGAGTTGAAATACCTCTTTCAATATGTGAATGGCTAAGGGGTAAATCCAACTAACCACACATGTCGTGTGCGGCGGCTATCATTTACATTTAGACCAATGAAATATTTCTGGGTAGTTCACATGTCTATTAAGATATTTTTCTGCCCGATTAGTACTCATGGATTCAAATAGGTCACAAACACAGTAATATGTTAGTCACGAAAATAACATGTAAAGAATCCATAACGACTATATCGTGTAACCATCTTGACGAGAATCAAACAGACAATTAATGTAAAATACTACTAAATACATGAATCATAAAAGTTATCAAATTTGAAAACTATTAGAAAATGTACTCACCAAGGATCCTTTGTTGGTGAAATCGATAATCACGTTGAGTCCATGATAGTCTGATTAGCCTAGGGCCGATATGACGAAGTCAAAATCACAAGAAATAAGAACATATGACTAATCATGAACAAAATCAATCTAATCTAAAATTTAAGAAGAAAAATTCTAAATAAGGAAATTGGTATATTTAATTAGAAAACTATTTATAACTTGTTAGAAATTATATATGATAATTAAAAATGATAAAAATAATTTAGACAGATACGCTTGAAAATCTAGTAAATTATTTTAAGTAAAATCCTTAGTAAGAAGATATATGTTCAAATACATATAATACTTATAAACTATTTAGAAAAATAGTTTTGATATTTGAAAACTATTGATTCAAATATTTAAATAACTATTTTGGAAACTATAGAGAAATCATATTTAAGTCAAAACTATAATTTAACTAGATAGAAAATATAATAATATTATTAAGCTCAAGAAACTATATCTAAAATACCAAAAATACTATAGTAATATTTTAGTTCAAAATATATAGTTTTAATTAAACAAAAAATACTTACAATATATCTTTTTTAAATCAATAAATAATAAGTAACAAATTATACCAATAATAATACTATTGATAATAATAACCATATTTGAATACAATAAAAATATATTAATATAATTCTACTAATAAATAATAATATTTAATATACAAGTAGAACCAATAGTAATGATAATTATAATAATAATGATGAGTTCACTAAAATAATAACATCAAGAAATACGTACATATGTATGTTGTTCTCTCAAAATAAAGTAATAATATACTTTAGAGTTTATAACCCAATAATAATAATAACAATATTAGATAACAAAATAACTACAATAACACTAATAAATAATAACTTGTTAACTATTATTTATAGAGGCCCAAGGTCCAAACTATAATTAATATGGGTTTTATAAACATGATTTTTATAGAAAATATTTATCTTTATAAAAAAAATAATACTATATATATATATATATATATTTTTTATATATATATATATATATATATATATATATATATATATATATATATATATATATATAGATATATATATATATATTTAGGAAACCCGAAACTTTATTGAAGTAATAGGCGCAAAAAGCCGAAGCCTATACAAGTAAGCGCGCTCTCGCGGCAAAAAGGGGAAACAAAGAAGAAAGCGCGAAACGCGCACAACAAAAGGGGCAGAACGGAGCAACGCCGACAGGGAGGACTCGAGCAATCCTGGGCAGAACAACTCCCAGAAGTCGCGGGATAACCTGAGGACGTCCTAAACAAGGGCTGCCCAGAATGAGTTGGAGACGTGAGAACAGCGCCTCCTGGCTTTGATGCTTTGTCTGATGACCTCTCTGAATAGCTGTGCGGGTGGGATTTGGCGGCCTTCGTATCTGAATTTGTTTCTGTTCTTCCAAAGAACCTAAATATTGGTGGCTGCTACGATCTGATGGCCGTGGGAGCGGCTCCAGTTGGCAAGGAGATCGTAGAGGCCCCCGGTCGGGTGAACCAGACTCAGTCTATTACGAAGCTTGGACCAAATGCCTTCCGCCAGCTCCCCCGAAAGAAAGATGTGCTCTGCTGATTCCGAGGTGTGTGTTCTTTGCAGCAGTGGCAATGGGAGGCGAGACTGAATCCCATAGTTCTGATGAGATCGTCAGTTGGAAGCTTGCGATGGAGTGCTCGCCAGATAAGGATTGACCATTTTATGGGAATGCAGGTCTGCCAAAACTTGGCGTGCACGGTGTCCGGTACCCCGCTACCTCTGGCCACGATTCTGGCGGACGCCAAAGTGAATGTTTCGCTCGGGTTGGGGGACCATCTCTAAGTGTCGCTAGTGTCAGTAACCTGCAGATCAGCAGCAAGAAGACAGGTAGCCGTTGGTAGGCCTAGCCAATCTCTGACCTTCCTCCAGTTCCATCCGGAGCTGCCCTCCCATAGATCTCTAATAACGCACCCCTGCGGAGTCAGAATGTTAGGGCGGATGGTGTCTTCTCCAAGCCACCGCTCCAAACAGGCCGAAGAGTGACCGTCCCCCAACTGGAGATGGATCAGGGGTTCCGCTGTGATGCGGCCCTGAATAATTCGACACCACGATGCCGAGGATCTGTTGTTAGTGGCCGCCTCCGACAGATGAGAGAATTTGGAGTACCTAGCTCTCATGAATTTCGTCCATAGCGAGGTCTCGGTGCACAACTTCTACCACAACTTCATGGAGCAGGCGTCCACGATGTGGACAAGTTTACTAAAACCCAGACCTCCTTCTTCTGTGGGTTTGGCCATATATATATATATATATATATATATATATATATATATATAATAATAAATATATATATATATATATATATATATATATATATATATATATATATATATATATATATATATATATATATATATATATATATATCCTCAAATTTTCAACTGGCTGTCCTAAACTCCCTAGGGTGCAGGAGACGATAGCCAGTTGGAGACTCTCAGCGGAATACCAGGTGGCCCCCCTAGACCCCAAACATATTCTCGTTCACCTATCATCCGATTTAGACCATAGAACAGTTTGGTCCAAAGGCACTTGCAGGATTGATTCCCATCAGATGAAGATCATCAAGTGGTCAACAGGCTTCAGCACCAAAGAAGACTCAGCGAAGGTCGCCGCCTGGGTCACCCTGCCTAATCTGCCCCTCATTTGCTTCGTCCCAACGGCTCTCAGGCGTATTGCCAACTCCTTCGGCACGTATGTGGCCTCAGCCCCTGAGATCAGTAATCTCACCAAGGCTCACTACGCCAAAATCTACGTAGAGCTCGACCTCACATCCGATCCACTCAATTTTATCACAATCGAGCTGGGCAACCAGACCCATACCCAACAAATCCTCTACGACAACCACATTATGTTCTGTAACCATTACCATTTAAGAGGACATCTTCAAAAATATTGCCACCATCTTCATCCAGAACTAAAGAAGAAACCTCCCCGAAATGACAGCGTGCCAACCGTGGGGAGGACACCCATGCCACCCATCCTACCACGCCCGAACTCGCACACTCATTTCAGCTCCAGTGATAGCACTACTGATAGGATCGAACCCCCCAGCAAAGCATTGATCCCCTTCAACACCAAAGCTCTCACTCTCTCTCCAACCGATTCGATGCTCTTGAGTCGGAGGACACGGAACCCCCACTGGAGACAGCCCCCTTCCTAGCCGACCGCACGCTCACCGAGATTCACCCAAATCCGGATAACGTAGAACCGTACACCGACATCACCGACGCAGATCAACAACTCACCATCGAAGACTCTGTGGTGGATGCTCTAGCAATTCTAGGGCCAGACCAAGTTCGGAGAGGACTACAGGTCCAAGCTGTGAGTTACCCTCTCCAGCAAACTATTCTTCAGATTAGGAGCACCAGCGACTCCAAAATGATCCCCACAGAGAATCCTATCCTGGACTCCGTCGGGGAATCAGTCAGCCAGCCCCCGGACTCTCCGGAGCAACCAGGCAACGATCACCCTGCCTTGACCGAGGTACGACTACCATCCTCGAGCGGGACCTATGCCAACCAAGGACCCACTGAAACTACAACCATCCAAACCAATTCCGCTGCGAAGCGGAACAAAAAAAACTCCCACCAAGGTCTTAATGCTTAACATTCTATCCTGGAATGTCCGCGGTCTGGCGAACAAACCCACACTAAGGAGAATAACCAGTCTTCAGAAAATCCACAAAATCGACATCCTCATTATTTTTGAACCTAAAATTCTCTCCAAAAGATTAAAATCTATCCAACTGCAGCTGGGCCTTCCATCGTCCATAGCAGGTAGACACGACATTTGGATCCTCTGTACGAAAGATGTCAAATTCGGAGTTATCCAGGACTCCCGGCAGGCCCTCTCCTGTTGGTTTGATCATCCCAGACTTCCAAAGCATGCCATCCTATCTGTAGTCCATGGCAGCTGCGATATTGCGGAGAGGAAACATCTATGGATGACCTCCTCGATATTCATCACCACCATACCAACTCTCCTTTGCTTTGTATTGGGGACTTTAATGCGATCACCTGCAGCACTGAGAAAACCGGAGGCCGCCTCCCTCCCGTCCCGGCCATACAAGACTTCAACAACTTCATCTTCAATGCCCACTTACCTTTCTTCCAGTTCACTGGCAATGCATTCATCTGGTGCAACATGCAGGATGGAGACCGCCGACAATACTCCAGACTGGACAGGGATCTCACGAACGCCTTCTAGCACGAAATGGGGATCACTACCAACCTGTCCCATCTCAACTCCACTGAATCCGACCACTCTCCGCTGCTGGTTGAAATTAAAAATAACACTCATTCATCCAAAAAGATATTCCAATTCCTCGACTTTTGGACCAAATACCCCCAATTTCTGGGGATCGTTGCGGAAGCGTAGAATCGGGAAGAATCCCCCAACCCCCTAGTCCGGGTGAGCAACAAGCTTAAGGCAACAAGGAAAGTCTTGTCCATTTGGAGCAAACTTGCCTACGGGGACATTTTTCAAGCCGTTCGGGTCGCAGAGGATGACGTCACCCGAGCCGAAGCCATGGTCGTCACGGATCGCTCCTTTGTGGCGAGAAGAGCCCTCAACCTCACCAAGGCTATGCTTAAATTCAGGATCATAGTGGAGACTGATTTCTGAAAGTATAAAGCGAGGCTGAAATAGGACAGCGATAGGGACAAAAACTCGAAGTACTTTTATGCCTGCGTTAACGGTCGCAGATAGAAGCTTTCGATTCACCGAACAGCTAATGGCAACGGGAACATCATTACCGACCAAAAGAGTATCCAAGCGGCTGCCACAAATTTCTATTCCAAACTATTCTCCAAAGAGACGGTTCACAATGATAGACCATTCCTAGACAAATCCTCCTCCTCATTAACGATACCGACAACTCCCAGTTGGAACTATCCATCCACAGGCTAGGAAGTTAAAGATGCTGTGTGGGCTCTGAACGAGCACAGTACGCCAGGTCCCGACAGTTTTTTGGGGGCATTCTTTCGCACATGCTAGGATATCATCAAGCAGGACATCACCGAAGCGGCTATCGCCTTCTTCGAAGGTGCCATATACCCCAAAGCCATCTCTAGTACCAATCTGATCCTTATTCCGAAAAAAGATAACCTGGAATCCTTTCGCGACTTTCGCCCCATCAGCCTTTGTAACTTCATCAACAAGATCATATCCAAGGTCATTGCGACCAGAATGGCAGGAATTCTCCCCAAGATTATTTCGGAGGAGCAAAGCGGGTTTGTTCGTGGAAGGAACATCCAGGACAATATTATGCTGGCCCAATAGTTAATCACCTACTTGAAATTTCCAGTTAGAGGGGGCAATATCGCTGTCAAAATCGACATGGAGAAAGCTTATGATAGACTGGATTGGCAATTCATGATCTGGGTTTTCAGAGCTTTCGGATTCTCGGAAACTTGGACCAACATCAAATGGAGATCCATTAGCAACTCCTGGTTCTCTACGGTCATCAATGGCCAAGCAGGAGGGTTCTTCTAATCCTATCGCGGGATCAGACAGGGCGACCCTCTATCCTCCACTGTCTTCATCATAGCAGCCGATGCCCTGAGTGGGAACCTTAACAACATGGTCAACACCCCTAATTTCCAGCACTACCACACATCCAACGGGTGCCCCATCATCACCCATCTGGCCTTCGCAGATGATTTACTCATATTCTCATCCGGGAATGAAGGAGCGATGGCAGTGGTTCACAACACCCTGTAGAGGTACTCTATATGCTCCGGCCAGAAGATCAACCACTCAGAGCGTTATCTATGCCCACCACAACACCAATAGAGAGCACGCCATCAATCTCTCCAACTTAACATCTTTTTTCGTTGCCCATTCTCCGTTCAACTATCTTGGCTGCCCTCTTGTGTATGGGAGATCCAACGCTGGCATATTCGAGGACTTGACCACGAGAATCAGGAAGAAACTTGAAGGGTGGCATAATGCCTGTAATGCCCCAGTCCCAAAATACGTAGGACTAGGAACGTAGACATGCCAGCCGTATATTAAATATACGTAAGCTGTAAAATACAGTAGAACCATAACTAATCTCATCCACACAAAAATAAATGAATAAAAGATATCATATAAAGATAATGATTTGTCTTGATACAATATGTTGGTCGGAGATAAATCTACTACCAACAAGTAAAGGAAAAATACATGAGAAAAGAAATAATTTTGGCGAGCGAAGCGAAGATGATCCAAGTACAATCATCCTCGAAGAAATATCAATGATCACGACTAAAGCTAGAACACCTGCGAAAGACAAGAGCACACACCTGGCAAGATAACCAGGTCCTCGGAGGGACGTAACAAGACACATAATATCATGCCATATAAACTGAATAAATATTGCTCAAGTAAATAAGAGATTGTATGCAATAAGGTATCTAACCGTACTATAGTAAATATGCAATAAAGAACAAACCTTTGACGCATGGGCCGGATCAGGAATATTAGGAATCAGGACCATATCTCCCACTGAAGATAACCGGCAATCAGGACCGTACCTCCCACTGGAGATAACTGGCTAACAGGACCGTACCTCCCATTGGAGATAACCGATAATCAGGACAGTACATATATAACCCATACATTAAGAAACTGTTCTTCCCACCCAATGCCTATTATGTTGTATCCACAACATAACACCTCTATTAACCACTAAGTCAAACTAGCATGCAACCTCTATTAGCGGTTATTCCTTTCGCACGGCTTGTACGTACTGGTGGCCAGCCAATCACGTACGTCCAGGTTCTATATACGACACACAACTTCGTGGCACAACGTGTCAAGGCCAATGACTGCAACACACAAGGTGGTCCCTTAAATCTAGGTTTATTGTGTAAGAAAACTAATACATAGCAGGAAATATAAATGAACAGAAAGTTCTAACACTTTATGTCATATATCACAGTTTATTTTGCATAAAAAAATAATGAATAATGTATGAAATATGAGCTAAATAAATAAACAGCAAATGGCAAGGTGTCTTGCCTGGTAGGATGCCTGGTGTACTGCAATGATCGAGGTGGCACGAACTGCGACTTCGGTGCAACAACTACACAAGGGGACCTCTGTTGGCGGTACAGATGGTTCCATTGGGTCCAGAAGGGTCAAATTAGTTAGGTTCGACATAAGGTATGCTTGAAATGGGCGAGGGAATATGAAGGATGGGATTGGTCTCGGACAGAAGGATAATTAAAAGAGTTCGATAAATAATATATATGATTTCAGGAAATATATCTACAATATTGGGAAACTAGATTTTATTAGTAAAATAACTTTTAGGAAGAATACATTGAGATATCGAAATCATTTAGGCTAAACTCTAAGTTTAAATAATATTTTTACCTAAATCTATATTTTCAAACATATTTTTAGATAATACAAAAATAATTATTTAAGGCAAACCTAGTTTGAGTCAAAACATCATCGAAATTGCGGGTCAAAATAAATACTTGGAAAGGACTAGAAACTTTATATATATATATATATATATATATATATATATATATATATATAATCTTTATTATATATATATATATATATATATATATATATATATATATATATATATATATATATATATATATATATATATATATATACTTTTAATCCCAAACTGAAATACGTAGCATCAAAGCCTAAAATATACAATTTAGAAAATTTTAATATAACTATAGCAATATTTAACAACCAAGGAAAATAACCAAAAGTGATAATTAATATTTATACTTTATATACACCAACTACACAAATATATATGAATAAGAATCTATACAATAATATACTAGTACGCTTGTCTCGGTTTCAATGAAACAGTAGAAATACTGGCTATACATAATTCTTTAAAATAACTAATTATAACCATAGTATTAATAATAACAGTAAAATAATCTAATAATTATGATAATCATAACTAATTATTGCTAATATTGATAACAGTACCCTTAATAGTAATAATAATAATAATGAGTGTAATACCAAAAGTAATAGTGTTAGCAACTGTACTTGTTCAGTTGTGTATAAAATATATAAACAAAGAAACTAGTAAGCAATGGAACAAATGTTCCCTATGCAAAAAAAAAAAATGGAACAACTTGTCCATTCTTCTCGCAAACCGAGAAAGAGAGAGAGAGAAAATGAATAAAACAAAAATTAAATAACCTATCAAAGCATAAGAAAAGAAGCTGCAGGAGCTAAAAAAATAGAGAGAGAAATAGATTAGAGAGAGAGAGAGTGAGAAGAAAAATTAATGAGTGGGCGAGAGGGAGAGAAGTCGGGTGCGGCAAGAAAAGGACAGAGGAGCGGCGATGGGTCACCGGGTCTGGTCGGCCGGTGGGTGCACGGAGGGAGCGGAGTATGAAGGATGAGGTGATGCGCGCGCGGCGGTCGGAGTCGCCGCGTCGGCGGCTGCAGGAGAGGAGCAGGGAGCGATCGGGTCGGCGCTTCGTCGGCACGAAGGACAGCGCTCATGCGGGGGCTCGCTGGCTGACATTGGTGGAGGAAATGGAAGAGCAGGGGAAGGAGAGGCGGATCGGAGAGGATTTTCTGGCAAAGGTTTCGACGGGTGGCTCGGGAGATCCGGCGGAGCTGCACTTGGACGGCGGCTCCAGGAGATCTGTGCCGGCAGGAGGCGCAGCACACGGCGGTGGGTCTGCAGCCGCGGCATGGGCGCGAGTGGAGGTTCGGGGGATGGGCTCGGCGCGCGGCGCGCCAAGGAGGTGGTGGACGCAGCTGTCCGCCGGCGAGGCGGCCAGGTGAGTTGAGGGGGCACGTGTGTGTTTAATTTAGGGTTTTCTAGTGGATGTTGGTGGTCGCGCCGACATTGGCCGTGGTGGCGGTGGCTGTTCGGGTGGCCGGGGTTTGGTTGGTCATGGTGGCGGTGGTGGTGTGTTTGTTGGTGATGAAGTGATATG
The DNA here is from genome assembly GCA_029216955.1 of Iris pallida. Classification (NCBI taxonomy): domain Eukaryota; kingdom Viridiplantae; phylum Streptophyta; class Magnoliopsida; order Asparagales; family Iridaceae; genus Iris; species Iris pallida. Next base: position 926,295 of record JANAVB010024199.1, read on the forward strand.
ATGGTGATGATGGCTACGGCAGGGTGGCCGGTTAGGTCAGGGTGGTCGTGGGGATGATGTGGTTGGTTGGGGACACGGGTGGTCGGGGAGTCGGGCGAGGAGGAGGAGATGGCCGGAGGGCCGAGGGCAAGGCTTAGGTTTAAGGATTCGTTTGTGTCGGGATTGTCCGACACGGAAAGGGAATAATGTACATGTAACATGGAATAAGATGTTGGTCACGGACACGATGCACTCATACTATGGTTGTGGAATTTATGGAGGAATAATGAATGATAGAAATTTGGAGGAGTACCTGCCTTTTATAGGATGTGGGAATTCCCAATTGGATAATGATTAGGAGTAATTTAAACCCAATTAGAATATTCAATATATTAATTTAATTCAATAAAATTAAATATAAATTCAAATTCAATTTAAATATAGATAATCAAATCTCCGTATAAATTCTACCTTTAGATTTATACTACTTAAATCAAATCCATAAAATCTAATCAAAGATTCAAATTGCCACAAAAATTAAAAATATATTTTCTAAAAATACATATAATAATAATTTCAAAAATTATATTATTTATTTATAACTATTAAATAATTACGAAATATGCACAAATAATATTTATATAAATATTTTTCTAGTATACAAAAAAATATTATTTATTCTATGTGGCTGTTAGAAATGAAAGGCTTAAAATAACAAACTTAGAAATTTTGGTATGATAGCAAAGTAATTATTATATATATGATTTTGAAAATGGAGAACGTTTTTCTAAAAATATGTATGCTCGCACACATTCATACTCGTCGAGCCATTACAAAAAACGACATTTCGTGCGCGACGTACAATACAAAATAAAAAAAATTAGTACCAAATTTAGAAATAAAAATAGTAGAAATTTAGGGGTTTTACATCCTACCCAACTTAAATGAATTTTGTCCTTGAAATTAAGAATAAGTAGGGGGTGAGAAGACACAAGGGGGTATCGGTGGAGAGCAATCAAGTTAATTGGCGAGACAAAGAGATGATGTTTGACATGCGATTCGCAAGTCGTGGCTTAAAAGATAATATTTAAAGTTAGTCATGATAACATGCAAAGGAGTAATATGGTATCAAGAGAATAAATGAGAGGCCTAAAAGATATGTTTTGAAAGTAGGTTGAGGGCACGATTTAAGAGGGCGAATTAGGTTTACCATTAAATTAAACGATTAGAGGGTCATGGTAGTAATTATAGGGCAAGAAAGAGGACGAGGAGTTTAGGACGAAGATATAGCAACATCGAGTGATAATGGTCATAGGTGATAGGATAGCTAGAGGAATTTCTAGCACAATGCCTTTGTCCTTCTAAAATAGGTGAAGGCAAAAGCAATATAGAGTTCGAAGGAGACGTTATCGAATACGAATACGTGGTTCAAAGACGACCGAATAATTCAAAAGGAGTTGCCAAGGCAGTCGCGGAGGAGACTCTAGATGACAAGTTTTGCTATGTCCCCATCCACATAGAACGATAGATAAAAGCGAACCAAAGTACACTCGGTTGATCAGACCATCATGCACCGGTTCTGATTAGACAATATGTTAGTGGGTGCGCACCCAATACAATATGTCATGATCAAGCTCGATAAAAGAATAAGCTTGCAAAAACTAGGCTACATTAGCATCATTAGTCTAGATAATAAAAATATAGGCACGTGAGATTAAGATTGAAATAAAGAACCAATATGAATAGTCTAAGTGTCATAAAAATCTAAGTCTTGTTTATTCCTATATGATCAGTCTACGGTTTATTGCCCAAGGATTGGTTGACCAAATGGGTTAACTCCCTCTAGTCCCTATAGTCTAGATAATCCTATTTGTATTCTCCTTAATGGTCAAGGGTGTGTCAGGTCGTGGGGTATTCTATCCAACTTAAAAAATTAAACTAAGGGTGTTTGGTACATCTAACTAGTAGGGTCAATCTCTAGCAAGCACGAAGGAAAGATAAGAATCATGATAGAAGGAATCAAGCAAGATGCAATCGATGAGTCAAACGGTAGTTCGAATATGGAATCGAGGAGAGAGATCAAGTATGTGGATGAGATCCTAGACTTCTAATCCTATCCGCAGGCTTGTTTGGTATGGTAAAGTAACTAAACAATTTATCTTGACCTGTATGGGCCACCACAAAAAAAGTAACGCTCCAGTCCCAAAATACGTAGGACTAGGAACGTAGACATGCCAACCGTATATTAAATATACGTAAGCTGCAAAATACAGTAGAACCATACCTAATTGCATCCACACAAAAATAAATAAATAAAAGATATCATATAAAGATAATGAATTGTCTTGATACAATATGTTGGGCGGAGACAAATCCACTACCAACAAGTAAAGAAAAAATACATGAGAAAAGAAATAATTTTGGCGAGCGAAGCGAAGACGATCCAAGTGCAATCATCCTCGAAGAAATAGCAATGATCACGACTAGAGCTAGAACACCTGCGAAAGACAAGTGCACACACACACTAAAATATGCTCTATTAGCGATGTTGTTTAGCAACGGAATGAAATTTCGTCGCTAACTATATAATATAGCGACTCCTTTCTAATGACGTCGCAAAACGTCGCTGAATAGAGACGTTCAGCGACAGTAGATACAGTATATCGCAGAATAGCAACGTTCAGCGATATATTATTAAAATATGTTGCTTATATTAAAATGCTTACGACGGTTAGCGACGTCTACTGTTGACGTCGCTAACTTTTTTACTTAGGACACAGGACTCCTTTTTCCCCTTCACTCGAAAACTCAAAAACTCCTTTTCCTCCCTTCCCCCCGGTGACTCCCTCCCTCTCCCCCCCCGGCGACTCCCTCCCCCCTCCCCCCCCCCCCCCCCGTCGAGCTCCTCCTCCTCGAGCCCCTCCTCCCCCAATCCGAGCTACTCCTCCTCTCCGGTAAACCCTAACCGAATTCCTCCTCCTCCTTCTCTTCCACACATACACACACACACACACACAGAGAGAGACACACGCACACACGGAGGGTGACACACCAAGTATTTGTGGAAATGCCCAATAGGTCATTTAGAATCCTAATTTCAGTTTTGTGCATAAATGAGGGTAGGTTAGTCATGGTTAAGGTATCCCAATTGGTTTTCATATGGATTCATATATATATCTATGTATTTTTGACCCACAAGTCATGTATATATGTAAATATATATAAATTGGTATATATTTATGTATGTGGACTATTTTAGATAAAAGTTTATAAATATATAGTGTGTGGTTGTGTCTTGTGTGAGAGTGAGAGAGGGGAAGCATGGCAAGTTATTGGCTATCCATTTGGCCTTTGGTTTGTCTGTTTGTGGCTTGGATTGGTGGTTGGTTGTTTGTGGTTATGTGTGTTTGTTTGAAGAAAGGATTAGATGTTTTAATAGTGTGTTTGTGCTTGTGATGAGATGTGAGAGTGTGTGAGTGTATAATTGTGTTTTTTTAGTGTGTGTTTGAGGAAGGGGAGGTTAGATGTGGTAGTATGGTAGTGTGAGTGTGAGTGAAGAGGGATATTGACATAAGTGTTAGAGTGTGTGTGTGTGTGTGTGTGTGTGTGTGTGTGTGTGTGTGTGTGTGTGTGTGTGTATGAGGAAGGGGAGGTTAGATGTGGTATGTGTGTGTGTATGTGTTTGTGTGTGTATGTGTGTGTATTTGAGGAAGGGGAGGTTAGATGTGGTAGTATGGTAGTGTGAGTGTGAGTGAAGAGGGATATTAACATAAGTGTTAGAGTGTGTGTATGTGTGTGTGTGTGTGTGTGTGTGTGTGTGTGTGTGTGTGTGTGTGTGTATGTTTGAGAGTGAGAAAGGTGAGAGGGATTTAGATGTGGTAGTGAGTGTTGTGTGTGTGTTAGAGAGGGTATGATAGAGTAGCAAGAGGGGGGAACAAGTGGCTGCAAAGGCAGCAGCAGCAGCAGCTTGTGCTGCAGGGTAGTAGCAGCAGTAGCTGCAATGCCAGCAGCAGCTGCTAACAGCAGTAGCAAAAGCAGTGAGGGCAGCAGCTGCAAATTATTTCTAGAAGCTAGTGTCTCTTATTATATTGGGGGGTGTGGTTTTGTTTTAGGATGAGTATGTTAGTGTCTACACATAAGTTAGTATCCTAAGTTAGATGCTTAGGATAGTATCCTAGGCACTAATTTAATATCTTGTTTAGGATGTTAGTATCCTAGAGTTAGATAGGTGAGATAATATCTTAGGATACTAGAAGTTAGTATCCTAAATAGGTTAGTTAGTGTCTTGGATAGGTTAGTTAGTATCCTATTTATCCTAGATAAGTTAGTATCCTAAGTTAGACATCTTAGGGTAGTTAGATTATGCTAGTATCTTGAGGGTATCAAGATAATAGGATATTAGGATATGGCTAGAAGTTAGTACCCTAAGTTAGTATCTTGGCTAGAATTTTGTATCCTAGGATAGTTAGATATCCTAGTATCTTAAGAGTGTCCTAGATTAGTCTATGGTAATAGGATACCCTATAGGGTATATCTATATGTAAATATTAGAATATCTTAGGAGTGTTGGTATATTGTTAGAACAGTAGAGTTAGTATCCTAAGGTATCTAAGGTATTAGCAAAGTAATGAGAATTACCTATAGACTAAGGATAAGGTATTAGCTAAGGTAATGGGTATGATGTTAAGGCAGGTGGATAGATATTAGCCTAAGGTAGATGGTAATATCTATTAGCCTAAGGTATTGAGTTATCTACTAGCCTAAGGGTAGGATATTACTAGGATATGGTATTATCTAGTATCTAAGGTAAAGTGGTTGTTAAGGTAATAAGTTACCTAGACTAAGGTATTGAGATTCCAACTTAAGGTATTGGTATTGGGATACCAATAGCGATAAGGTAAAGGGTACCTTGGTAGGTAATGACTAGAAATAGGATATTTGACTTAGATTTGACATTATTTGACCAAGGTTGACTATTTTGACTGAAAGTCAAAGTAGAGTCAATATCTGACCTAGATTGGACTAAGAGTTGACAAAGTCAACTATAGGTCAACCCTTAACCTAGTTTGACCTTGTTTGACTTTATTTGACTTAGCTTGACCTTGTTTGACTTTGTTTGACTTAGTACAACCTAGTTTGACCAAGATTGCATAGCATGCACTAGAAATCATGCCTAAAATTGTTATTAGTAACTGTCTGCTACTAATGTGTGTCCCATAATAAGACATAATATACGAATTTGTGCCTATTGGATAATTTGTGTCCATCTTTATAGAATTATTTCCAAATGGATATGAATTACAACTTGAAAAATTGTTCATGGATGTACAATCGTCGTCTTGATGATATGTGTGGTGTACGGAATGAATATATAGCGGGAGTAGAGCAGTTCCTGCAGTTTGCTAAGGCATTCCCTGAGTACATGGACGACACCAAAATTAAGTGTCTGTGTGTGAAATGTCATAACGTGAAATATTATCCAGAAGTGGAAGTGACATATTATTTGTACTCAAGGGGTTTCACACCTAATTACTATCAGTGGACCGCACGCGGAGAACTTGTGTCTTTAGCATCAGAGCCGGAGCCTTATGTTGAGACGTATATGCATGCGGGACCTAATTTTGTTTCAGATAATCATGCATACGACGAAGGGTGCATGAACATGGTTTTCGACGCTGTGGGGCCTAGTTTCGTTCATGATGCACCTGAGGAGGCACCAAATATCGATACTGCAAAGTTCATGGAGTTGCTGGTGAATGTAAGGACTCCATTGTATCCTGGTTGTGAGGATCATTCACCGTTGGAGGTGGTTATAAGACTGTTGAACATTAAGTCAGATTTTAACATGTCGCAAGAATGCTACAATCGAGTGTTGGAATTGGTTATAGAGATCTTGCCGGCGGGTGCTAAGTTACCTAAAGACTTCTATCGGTCTAAGAGGATGGTGAGATTGCTCTGGATGGGATACGAAAAAATCGATTCTTGTCACAATGGGTGCATGCTGTACTACAAAGACGACAAGGACGCAGATGTGTGTAGATTTTGTGGTGCTGATCGCTATAAGACAACTAGTACAGGAAAGTCTACCGGTACAAGAAGACCGATCGATTCAATGTACTACTTGCCTTTAACGTCGCAGTTGCAAAGATTATTTATGGTGAAAGAGACGGCCAAAAATATGAGTTGGCACATGCGAGAACAGATTAAAGGAGTGTTAGATCACCCATCCGATGGAGAAGTATGGAAGCACTTTGATCGAGTGTATCCTCATCTTGCTTCAGATCTACGTAATGTAGGTTGGGGCTATCTTCTGACGGTTTTACTCCTTTTGGTCTTTCGGGATCCTAGTATTCGTGCTGGCCTGTGATTGTCACTCCGTATAACCTACCGCCTTGGATGTGCATGGAGACTCCGTACATGATTCTAACCGTTATAATTCCTGGTCCGAACAATCCTAAGAGGAACATTGATGTGTACTTACAGCCTTTGATAGATGAGTTGAATCAGTTATGGGAAGTAGGCGCTAACACGTACGATGTTTCTAGGAAGCAGAATTTTCAGATGAAGGCAACCCTTATGTGGACCATCAACGACTTTTCGGCCCATGAAATGTTATTTGGATGGAGCACTCATGGTCGTCTCTCATGTCCATATTGCATGGACCGTACTAAGACTTTTCGCTTGAAATACGGAGGAAAACCGTACTTCTTTGATTGTCATCGGCAATTTCTGCCAAAAGATCATCCGTTCAGAAGGAACAGGAATGTATTCCATGCCGGCGTTGTAGAGAAGGGTGGTCCACCGCCAAGGTGGTGCGGAGCCACGATATAGGAGGAGGTTAGAGATTTTCCAAGTGCTATCGAAGATCCTACAACTGGGTACAAGTGTGATGGATTTGGTAGAGATCATAACTGGACAAAGAGGAGCATATTCTAGGATCTGCCATACTGGAGTACCAACCTGATCAGACATAATCTTGATGTCATGCATATTGAGAAGAATGTGTTTGATAACATAATTAATACTATGATGTACGTAAAGGGAAAAACGAAAGACAATCCCAAGGCTAGGTTGGACTTAGAAGAAATATGCAAACGCCCTGCGTTGTATTTGATAGAGCAGAATGGAAAACAGTTCCTGCTGAAGTCAATTTTCTCGCTGGACAAGGAGGATAAAGTGAGACTTTGTCGGTGGATCCAGGGCCTAAAATTTCCAGACGAATATGTGTCAAATCTGAGAAGATGTGTCGATCCGAAGGAAAACAAATTGACAGGTATGAAGAGCCACGACTGTCACGTATTCATGGAGAGGTTAATTCCGATTGTATTTCGGGAATTCTTACCGCAGGCAGTTTGGGATCCATTGACGGAGCTTAGCATATTCTTCAGGGATCTTTGTTCTAAGAAATTGCTCGTTGATCGTCTAGAAAAGCAAGAGAAGGACATTACGGTAACACTGTGCAAGCTAGAGAGGGTGTTTCCTCCTGGATTCTTCGACTCTATGGAGCATTTGCCGATTCATCTATCCTATAAGGTACGTATTGGTGGACCCGTCGAATATCGATGGATGTACTCGTTCGAACAACATTTGAATCACCTAAAAAGAAAGGTAAAAAATAAGGCACGGGTCGAGGGTTCTATTTGTGAAGCCTATGTTCTCGAGAAGATTACAAACTTTTGTTCGATGTATTTCAAGCCTCATGTTGCAACTAATAGAACGAGAGCTTCCAGAAACAACGACGGAGATCATGAATGTAATGATACAATACTGAAGGTATTCAATGCTCCAGGAAAGCCATCGGGTAAAATGAAGAAGAGATATCTGAACGATGATGAGCTAAGGGCTGCTCAGGTGTATGTATTACTCAACTGCGATAAGGAGGAAGTAGAGAAACTGGAGGGGTAAGTAATTAATACATCTATATTATTTTAATAGTGTTGATTATTATACTATTATATTAATTTAACGATGTTATTTTTAGCATATTTAATGATGATGTGAGGTCAGGTAGGCCACACATAACAGAAGAAGAACTAGAACAAGAAATGAGGCGTTATTTTCCATCATGGTTGAGTGCATATGTAAGACTTAAGAACTCTGTAATTACCTTTCTGTATATGCACTTGATTGAGAATGAGCTTAATTTCTTTTTTTGTGGTATTTAGGTTGATCGTCCTTACGCAAGACTTGAGAATGAGTCTATTAGAACGCTAGCCAAGGGACCAATTTATGCTGCAAAAATATGGCCAAGCTACTGTGTTAATGGATTTAGGTTCAAGTCAACAACTTGACCGATCAGAGACAACTTTGTGGATCTCGACTCCACCAAAAATAGCTGTTTGTGTATCAGATCTTCGAACTACAAAGATGTTGATGCGGGCAACGATTTCTATGACGTGCTACGGGAGATCGTGGAGCTGACATATAGTTATGGAATAGAGCCTGCTAATATTGTGTTATTCAAGTGTGATTGATTCGATCCGATTGAAGGTCAAGGTTGGAAAGTAGACAAGCACGGTCTTAGTGGATATAAACTATCGGCGTCGATATCAAGCCTACGAACCATTTGTCCTATCAAGTCAGGCTCAGCTCATGTACTTCACAAGTTATCCTAAACGGGGAACAACAAGGTCGGACTAGTAGGCAGTATGCAAGACCAAAGCTAGAAATACCTTTGAGGTTGACGATATAGCTTATCAAGAGGATGAACTACCTCTTATAACAAATATTATAGAAGTGGATACGACGAAAGTTCCTCATTACACATCTAATTGTGCAGAAGAAGTAGAATTATCTGAAGAGGAAGATGCAGATGAAAGTGAAGATGTAGAGGAGGAAGAAGAAGAAGAAGAAGTAGTAGAAGAAGAAGAAGATGATGATGAGCTAAACGAACTAGATGAATTTTTAGAAGAGGATTAAATCTGTACGTTTGTTTTATCATCATATTTGACACTTTAGTGACACTTTTATCATAAAAATCTGCGACACTTTAGTGACACTTTTATCTGTGACTATGATATTTTTCAAAAATCAGTGATGTCTATCATATAAATATATATATATTTATTTTATTATCATATGTTATTATCAGGTATGACTAGACCATCTGGACGACGCAGAGGATTTTATATTAGGCAGTCCCGTCTGCCTCAAGCTGGGGATGGAGATTTCGTACCCTCATCCTCATCTCCGAGTACGCCATTATACCATTTTGTTCCCGGTCCATTACCGGGATAGGGCAGTTCCAGCAGGTTGGCGACTCCTCCATCGTCGTCCAGCGTTCCTGATCCCGTATCCAGCATTCCTGATCCCGCATCCAGCATTCCTCCTACCGACGGCTCCATGGGGAGAGCCGACGCCGAGCATATGGAGGACGACGATCAGACTAATCCTGCCCAGGCAGGAGGTGAGAGCGACCCTCCATGCGCTCCCCCGGGCGAGACGCGTATGGAGATTTGGACGGACGAGCCTACGAAGTAAATTAATTAGTTAATATATATTTCTTAAATCATTATATGTATATATATATATATTCATGAGAATTATTATTGTATAGATATCGGCCTCCTGCAGTACAGAGACAGCTGGGGGTATTTCTGAGGCAGAACTATGGTAGGCCTTGGATTAACTACTCAGATGCTCCCGCAGATAGGAAGGCCTTTTGGTTCGCCCACTTCAAGGTAAAAAATTTGTTTACTTTTAAATTTTAATAATCATTTGGGTATATTATACAACTTTTCTATTTTACTTCTTGTAGAGGACCTATTTCTATCCACCACATCGGACGGTGAAGATTGAGGGCCAATTTTCTGCCGTTGCAGGCAAGCTCATCCGTGATGCGATCCATGACCAGAAGTCTCGTGATCGCTCCGGAAAGCCGATCCACGGTTGGATCACGCCAGAGCAGTGGACTGCGATGAAGGCTAGATTCGGCGAGGCCAGGTACTAGGAGCGGTCTGACCAGGCCAAGGTGGCGCGGTCGAGCGCCGGTAAGTGGTGTGGTGGCTCCATTTCGATGACGGAGCATTTTCGTCGTTTGGTACATTTCCTATGACGGACATCATTTTATATATAGTTGGATAGAATGTTTAATACTAATAATAGATAATATATTTTAACAGGTAAAAAAGGATGAGGACCCCAACATGGTGACCGTCTTCCTGGTCACCCATCGGAGGGCTGGAGAGTTCATTGACGAAAGGGCGACGCAGGCATATGTACGTTCTATTCTTTATATTAATTTACTATAATTTAAAAACAGGAAAGTAGATATCAATATAGACTTTAGCAAACACTTATACGTTAGCAAACATTATTCTAGGCCGAGTTTGTTCGACTACAAGAGGAGGCGGCTGCTGCTGCTAGTGCGCCAGCAGAGGAAGGGGCTGGTACTTCCTCCCAGCCGCCTACAGCTCTATCGCCGGACGAGCTCTAGATGACCGCCGTTGGCGGTCTTCAGAAGGGTACGTACTACGATACGGGATCCTACGGCGCCTATTTGGCTTCAGAGTCATCCCGGGCCCCCTTTGTCAGTGCGCAGTCTCCAGTATTGCAGGCATCATCACGAGCACAGGATGTGTGCAGACAGCTCCACGAGCTGCGTCGCGAGTTGCAGCAGCAGATTTCTGAGGCAGCTGGGGCAGAGCGACGATCCGATGATCACCGGACGATTTGATGCGGTCGATCGCAGTATACAGGAGCTGATGAGTCTGCAGCAGGCTACAGCTGCCAGCTTGCACACGCTCATCGAGTCTACGCAGCGCACAGAGTGTAGACAGGTCGAGCTGGAGGGATCGTAGAGGACCGCGGCTGCCTCACTCACCCAGCTGCATACTTCTCTTGAGGAGAGTACTCAGAGGATGGTGAGTACCCTTGCTGCGCATGGTGACCGACTGCGAGAGCTGGAGCAGATACGTCCTTCCGGTCCATCGACGGCACCGACTCCAGACGTTGCACTGCCTCCTACTGCCCCTACGGTGCATCTCACACAGGAGCAGTATGAGTACATGCTATCCCAGATGCGCGGCAGGGGTCCGCAGTAATTTTATTGATTTTTTTGAGTTGTATGTATTGGCCCTATGGGCAAATTGTTTATTGGTACATATTTGTTTATACACTTGGTGGGAGACTTTTTATCATCTTCCATTTTTATTTGACTCTATTGGATGTTTGTGATGATGTGTGTCTGCGAAGTGTAGTTTGTTGGATATTTACTTTGTGATATTTACTTTGTTGGTATTTTTATTGTGATATTTACTTTGTGATATCTGCGGCGGGGATGACAAATATACCTACGCTGGATTATAAGCGATGATCTGATATACAAAGGAGATGCTGCCCAAATTTTAAAAAAATATAATATATATTTTTGTGATGATGTGTGTCTGTATTTACAGTGTATGTAAAATATAGTGTTCGGAACCATCGATAGTTTCGATTACTGTTGTATGTTTTATCTTGGACAGAAAGAGCAACTGTTCAGGGTGTACTTCTGAGAGCTTCATTTTCACATCCTTCACTCTCTCGGGACGTCGTACAGGATCCCGAGAAGGTGAAGGATGTGAAGAGGAAGCTCTGAGAAGTGCACCCTAAACTGTTGCTCTTTTTATCCAAGATAAAACATAGAACAGTAAGAGAAACTGTCGATGGTTCGAACACTACACTTCACACACACTATAAACACAGACACACAACGTAACAAAAATACACATTTTATTTTTTTAATATTTTTTTATTATTCTGCGACGTATAGCTATGGATAGCGACGTCTTAGCGACGTATTGGGACATCGCTATACGTCGTTGATTAGTGGCGTTACGTCGCTGTACGTCGCCAAATTGCTGACGTGGCAGGCATGCCACGTCATCACGTAAATAGAACAGGACGTCGCTACGTAGTCGCCCGACGTCGCTAAGTTTGCGACGTCATACTTTCGTCGCTCTACGTCGCTAAATTTATGATGCCTCAGCGACACGACCTTGACGTCGCAAATAGCAAAGTAGAGCGACGCATGTGCCATCTGTGACTTGCTTAAAAGCGACCTTCATTTTCCGTCGATAATGTCGTCGCTAATTACGATTAGCGACGTATTTTCCATTATTAGCGACATACCTTTACGTCGCTAATTTGCTTTATTTTAGTAGTGACATCTGGCGAGATAACCAGGTCCTCAGAGGGACGTAACAAGACACATAATATCATGCCATATAAACTGAATAAATATTGCTCAAGTAAATAAGGGATTGTATGCAATAAGGTACCTAACCGTACTATAGTAAATATGCAATAAAGAACAAACCTTTGACGCATGGGCCGGATCAGGAATATCAGGAATCAGGACCGTATCTCCCATTGAAGATAACCGGCAATCAGGACCGTACCTCCCACTGGAGATAACCGGCTATCAGGACCGTACCTCCCATTGGAGATAACCGGCAATCAGGACAGTGCATATTTGATCTATACATTAAGGAACTGTTCTTCCCACCCAATGCCTATTATGTTGTATCCATAACATAACACCTCTATTAACCGCTAAGTCAAACTAGCATGCAACCTCTATTAGCGGTTATTCCTATCGTACGGCTTGTACGTAATGGTGGCCAGCCAATCACGCACGTCCGTGTTTTATATGCGACACACAACTTCATGGTACAACGTGTCAAGGCCAATGAATGCAACACACAAGGTGGTCCCTTAAATCTAGGTTTAATATGTAAGAAAACTAATACATAGCAGGAAATATAAATGAACAGGAAGTTCTAACAGTTTATGCCATGTATCACGGTTTATTTTGCATAAAGAAAATAATGAATAATGCATAAAATATGAGCTAAATAAATAAACAGCAAATGGCAAGGTGTTTTGCCTGGTAGGACGCCTGGTGTATTACAATGATCGAGGTGGCACGAACTACGACTTCGGTACAACTACACAAGGGGACATCTGTTGGCGGTATGGATGGTTCCATTAGGTCCAGAAGGGTCAAATTAGTTTGGTTCGACATAAATTATGCTTGAAATGGGCGAGGGAATAGGAAGGATGGGATTGGTCTCGGACAGAAGGATAATTAAAGGAGTTCGATAAATAATATATATGATTTCAGGAAATATATCTACAATATTTGGAAACTAGATTTTATTAGTAAAATAACTTTTAGGAAGAATACATTGAGATATCGAAATCATTTGGGCTAAACTCTAAGTTTAAATAATATTTTTAGCTAAATCTATATTTTCAAACATATTTTTAGATAATACAAAAATAATTATTTAAGGCAAACCTAGTTTGAGTCAAAACATCATCGGAATTGCGGGTCAAAATAAATACTTGGAAAGGACTAGAAACTTTATTGTATATATATATATATATATATATATATATATATATATATATATATATATATATATAATAAATAAAGATGTATATTTATATATTTTTAGAAGAAATTAAAATCTATCGAAGTGATTTAAGGCTACAAGCCTAACTTCTGCCTAATAATAATTTGTAGGTCAAAATTATATATATATATATATATATATATATATATATATATATATATATATATATATATATATATATATATATATAAGGCTTAATTGCTAATTGCTACCCTCAACTATCACACTTTTTCAAGTTGATACCCTAAACTTTTTTTTGTAACAACTTGATACCCGAATATTATTTTGGACAAAAATGCCCCTGCCCCTAACCCCCCTCCCCCGTGCTAGCTTCGCCGCCCCCCCTCTGCTAGCTTCAGTCGCAGCTCCCCCCACCACCCCTCCTGCTCGCTTCAGGCCATCCCCCCCTCTCGCTCCGGCCGTCCGCCCGCTCCCGCCTCTCCCTAGGGCTCGGTAGCGGGAGGAGGGGGGCTGGGAAGGGGGGTGCGGAGCGGGAGGCGGGGGCAGGAGGTGGCCCGGAAGCGAGGGAGGGAGGTCGGCCGGAAGCGAGGAGGGGGGGTCGGCCGGAGTTAGCAGGGGGGTGGCCGGAGTGGAGGAGGGGGTGGAGGTAGGGAAGAGATAAGGGCATTTTGGGGTTTTTCAAAATGTTAGGTATTAAGTTGAAAAAAAAATAGTTGAGGTATCAATCTGTTACGAAAAAAAGTTTATGGTATCAACTTGAAAAAGTGTGATAGTTGAGGGTAGCAATTAGCAATTAAGCCTACTTTTAATCCCAAACTGAAATATGTCGCATCAAAGCCTAAAATATACAATTTAGAAAATTTTAATATAACTATAGCAATATTTAATAACCAAGGAAAATAACCAAAAGTGATAATTAATATTTATACTTTATACACCAACTACACAAATATATATAAATAAGAATCTATACAATAATATACTAGTATGCTTGTCTCGGTTTCAGTGAAACAGTAGAAATACTGGCTATACATAATTCTTTAAAATAACTAATTATAACCATAGTATTACTAATAATCAGTAAAATAATCTAATAATTATGATAATCATAACTAATTATTGCTAATATTGATAACAGTACCCTTAGTATTAATAATAATAATAATGATAGTAATACCAAAAGTAATAGTGTTAGCAACTGTACTTGTTCAGTTGTATATAAAAAATATAAACAAAGAAACTAGTAAGCAATGGAACAAATGTTCCCTATGCAAAAAAAAATGGAATAACTTGTCCATTCTTCTCGCAAATGGAGAAAGAGAGAGAGAAAATGAATAAAACAAAAATTAAATAACCTATCAAAGCATAAGAAAAGAAGCTGCAGGAGCTAAAAAAATAGAGAGAGAAATAGATTAGAGAGAGAGTGAGAAGAAAAATTAATGAGTGGGCGAGGGGGAGAGAAGTCGGGTGCGGCAAGAAAGGGGCGGAGGAGCGGCGACGGGTTGCCGGGTCTGGTCGGCCGGTGGGTGCGCGGAGGGAGCGGAGTAGGAAGGATGAGGTGATGCGCGCGCGGCGGTCGGAGTCGCCGCGTCGGCGGCTGCGGGAGAGGAGCGGGGAATGATCGGGTCGGCGCTTCGTCAGCACGGAGGACAGCGCTCAGGCGGGGGCTCACTGGCTGACATTGGTGGAGGAAATGGAAGAGCAGGGAAGGAGAGGCAGATTGGCGAGGATTTTCGGCGAGGGTTTCGGCGGGTGGCTCGGGAGATCCGACGGAGCTGCGCTTGGACGGCGACTCCAGGAGATCTGCGCCGGCAGGAGGCACAGCACATGGCGGCGGGTCTGCAGCCGCGGCGTGGGCACGAGTGGAGGTTCGGGGGCTGGGCTCGGCGCGTGGCACGCCAAGGAGGAGGCGGACACGGCTGTTCGCCGGCAAGGCAGCCAGGTGAGTTAAGGAGGTACGTGTGTGTTTAATTTAGGGTTTTCTAGTGGATGTTGGTGGTGGCGTCGACATTGGCCGTGGTGGCGGTGGCTGTTCTGGTGGTCGGGGTTTGGTTGGTCATGGTGGCGGTGGTGGTGTGTTTGTTGGTGATGAAGTGATGTGATGGTGATAATGGCTACGGCGGGGTGGCCGGTTGGGTCAGCGGTGGTCGTGGGGATGATGTGGTTGGTTGGGGAGACGGGTGGTCGGGGAGTCGGGCGAGGAGGAGGAGATGGCCGGAGGGCCGAGGGCAAGGCTTAGGTTTAGGAATTCGTTTGTGTCGGGATTGTCCGACACGGGAAGGAGATAATGTACATGTAAACATGGAATAAGATGTTGGTCACGGACACGATGCACTCATACTATGGTTGTGGAATTTATGGAGGAATAATGAATGATAGAAATTTGGAGGAGTACCTGCCTTTTATAGGATGTGGAAATTCCCATTTGGATAAGGATTAGGAGTAATTTAAACCCAATTAGAATATTCAATCTATTAATTTAATTCAATAAAATTAAATATAAATTCAAATTCAATTTAAATATAGATAATCAAATCTTCATATAAATTCTACCTTTAGATTTATACTATTTAAATCAAATCCATAAAATCTAATCAAAGA